>BMAU01019416.1:2235000-2510382 GCA_019973935.1 Trichonephila clavipes | reverse complement strand
TGGAGTGCGTCTGCACTCGGTCACGTACACAAGATCTCTGGTGTCAACAAAGCATGTTATTACAAGCAGCGCCCCTCTATACTGAGGGGGTTCTACCACAATTATTAAATTTAATTTTTTAACTTGCCACACTATTTCTTTTATATATTCTCCCACGTGTAAATTATTGCGTCTATTAATAGCTTTAGATCCTTGTTCAAAACTAGTTCCACTTAGCAATAATTTATTCTGGATCAAATTTAAACTTGACATAAATTAGTTAAGACCCTATTAATCTTATTAGTTGGTAAAAAACAGAAAAGAATACCCAATTTACATTAATTACTATGATTTTAGATCACTATGAAGACTTTAAAGCCATAAAATAATTTCCGTGCGCCAGATTGGGAAAACTGCCCACTGTGCGACGTCGTGCTTGTTGATTCCGATAATTTTTTAAGTCCACACTCGGCGCTGTGTGGAAATCGTAAGAATGAGTTGCCAGCTCAGGTGTCACCTCGCCACTTGACTGTAATTAAAAAGTACGGGACCTCGCACCCTAAGAAGCAATAAATCCTCTTATTGCTTCTAAATTCGTAGTTAAAAAATAATTTTTATTTTTAATCAACTCTCAACTCAACAATCAAATCAACTGTTTTTAAGGAATGTACTTTTAGAACATTGGTTCTCTCAACGTGGGCAATAACGCCCTCTTGTGAGCGTTTGAGGCTTTCAGGGGCAGTAAAAGTCCTAGAAATAACAGGGGGCGTTGAGGTTGCACGTAGGGGCTTCGGCAAATTAACCAAATATAGTCAAAAAGAAGACTAAAAAAACCACGCTGATTATAAACTAACAAAAGTAATAATACTACTAATATAGTAATAATAATACACTGATACATACTAATAAAAGTATTCTAATTGTATTTATTTAAATCATTTCTATCACGTGTACGAAAATTCACATATTTCGGTAGTTCTGGAAGCGGATGAAAAACTTACATTACATTTAGACCTACATTAAAATTGAATGATATAGTAAATTTTAATTTTTCTGTAGCGTACGTGTTGTGTCTTTGTTTGTGAGCAGCAGGAAAAATGTTTCGTGCATTGTATTTCGTTACGTATATTATCCAAGAAATATAATTACATATGTTGACCAGGAATTAACGCGTGATTCTTTAAAGATTGAAACTGTCAATTTTTTATTTTTATTTTGAAAGCAATAGTTTATTGTGAATTACGTCATATCATCAAAACCTTCTTTCAAAAGCCTTTTTATAACAAGTATAAGCTAAAACATTTATTCCACTTTTTTAAACAAAGAAGAAATTCAATAGCGTTTCAATTCTAACAATATCTTATCTAAAACTGAAATATGTTATCTTCGCAAGTAACAAAAATTGGGGGCTTTAGAAAAAAAATTAAATTAAAAAAATATGTTCTATTAGAGTAATATGGAATATTATTTTAAAATTAATTCTTGTTTTCACACCATGTATTATGTACGCTCTTATTTCTCATGAGTGGAGATCTCTCCTTCTCTTAGTGGTATCGAAATATTCACTAGAAAAGGGGGCGCCAGTTTAAAAAAGGTTGGGAATCTATGTTGTAGAAAATGTCAGAACGATGTTTCGAATAAAACTTTGAAGAATTTTACATTAAAATGTTTTAATAAATATTTTCTAACATACTTGGATAAAGTTAGAAAATATTGTCTTTTGTTCTAATTCTATATTGCGATCTACGACTAGTTTTTATGATACTTACACACGTTTTTGCGAACGTGAAGATGGCGATATTGTCTATCTACAGTTGTTTCTTGGTGATGCAGCAAATTCGTCGGCACAACAGCAAACAGTCTGTAAATGCGATCTCGAACACTACTTCTACTCTCGCGGACTAAAAATTTTAAAATTTAAGACTACACAGTACCCTTTTTCAAAAAAGTTTTTGGAGACAATCAACAGTAAAAACATAACTCTTTTTCTAGATTTTAATATTAAAGTGAATCTGAAAGTAAAAGATCAGCTTGAACAACCATCATTTTACAATTTAAAAAAAAATAAGAATTTTTGAAGTTTTTTTAAACTTATATAAAATGCTCACTGTTTAAAATGTCATTTTATGTGATTTGTGTTTCTTAGATTATTGCAGACAAAAGTTAGTATGGATTTGAAAAAATCTGTTCTCCGTCGACTTTTAATAATTATTTTTCAGCTTAACCTGGAAAAAACACGAAAATTTCTAAAATATTAAATTAAGCATTTTTTTTAAAAAAAAATATCTAGATACCTCTCTAACCTTAATCCATACTAACTTTTATAAAACATACGTTTGGGAGTGTATACAAAAAATTTCAAGACTATCTTGAGCAGAAAAAAAAGCATTAGGGATTAGAAAACACTTGTATCTTCAAAATTAAAAAGTCTGAGAAAAACACATTTAAACTTTGTAAAGTCATAAAGGAAAATCTAATAATCCCTGCAAAACTCTTAATTCCTTAATGTATTATTTTCCATCAAAAGTTCTACAGTAAAACACTACTTTAATTAAATATGACAGAAAAAAAATATTTTTTTTAAAAATTCAAAACATATTTGGGCATAATATTGATAGCATTTGTTACAACGACAGGTTATTCAGCCTAATCTCAACACAATCTTTTCTCAAAAGTTTTGAAACACAATACATTTATGCACACTATAATAAGGATACTAACATATATATATAAGCTGAAAATCACCAGGTTTGTACTTGAAATTTAATATTTTAGTTTTAAATTAGGGCAGTATAGCAAGTTTTAAGTTTTTGATGCGCAACTTTAAAATACTAAAATATTGTACTACAATATGTTTACTATAATGTACTATAATTATCTGGAATACTTGAATTCAGGATACTTATATTCTAAAGTTTAATTGCAGCATCAGCTGTGGACTGATTTTTAGGTACATCATTTTTAGTACTAATCCATCTCTTCGAAATATTGTTTTTCATAGCAACCTGAAAACGTTTTGGCCATGGCATTTTCTCAACAGGAAAGAATTAATGATTAAGCTTCTAAGTTATATAAACTATTTTTTAAAAACAAACATTTGCCTTAAAATCAATGATAAGTAGCTCTGCGAACTCAAATAATCGAACAGAAATGAATATTGAAATTAATAACCATTTCACACTGAAAGAGTTCGATGTGCTGAAAAACATCTTTCATTAATTCAATTCAAGAGTGGAAAAATGCTTTAAAATGAAACCAAAACCTAAGGCCAGAAAACTTCGAATACCTTAAAAACTAAATTGTTATCAGATCTGGAATTGGGTGGCAGGCTTCCCAAAATATAGGCCACAAAAAAATCGATGTTCTAGAAATTTGTAGGGTATTGTGTAGCCTTAAAATGTTCTTTAACCTTTGAAATAAATCATGATGTGCAAGATCGAGGTTATATGGAGGATGCAACCAGTGGCTTAGCTACCAATAAGCTAGGCAGTGCCGTGCAACGGGGCTCTCAAGCTCAGGGGGTCCTCGGGCCCTGACCACCAAGCAAGCCGAACTTGTAATAATTTCTCCCAAACTTGTAAGCACCAAAACGCAGTAGGGAGAAAGAATTGCTGCTTTTTTTTTCGCAGCCAGAATGAAAAAGAATGGAGTCTGCAAGTAGAACTTATAAACGCAACAGCAGGAGGAAGATGCAGGAGCCAGCATTTTCACTGATCCTAGTTTCGATAAGTGGCAAAGGCATTTGAGTGTTGTAAGATGTAGCAATTAAGTATTTATGTTGTGTTTACGGCGGTTTCAAGGGCAGATTCCATTTTGAAGTTTTGTAAGCAAAATTTAATTTAGCATGTGGATACGTGAAGAGTGTTTGTGCTGGGATTCTCCCTAAATTCTTTCCTTTGTTTTTATAGTGTTGCGAACTTTACTTATTGAAAAGTTTATATTTTTTTCCAATTTTTTTTCATTTTTCTTACTGGTACTTGAAAATAAAGTTTAAGTTCCGCGTGTGTGAAAAAAAAAATCTTAACATACATCTTAAAAACCTACACAGGAAGCTATTTCTTCTTGCTCGTTTTATTTTTAATAACTATATGATTCATAATAAACTATTTTCCTGTTTCAGTATTTCGCAATCTATTATCTGGAATAGACTGATGTAATTTGCCCCCCTCCTCTGTTCTTTCGCAGGTATGTTTTATATTAAATAATTATAATATTATTGTATTATATTTTCTTGTTCATGCATATTTTTTGTATCATTTACTGTCTATCACGTGTCAAATCGAAGCTGGGTAATCACTAAATTTCTCACAAGGAAACTTATCTACTTACATGAAAGTAGTATGTAGCTTTGCTTTCGTATGTTCTGCAGAGTACGATAAAGGGCTGATGTTAAAGTAGCTTTGTATATCTTAAAAAATTAATATATTTTTACTTAATAAAACCCAACCAAGATAGGGACCTCGATTCTTTTTTTTTTTTGCACCAGAGCCTTTGGATACCTAGCTATGCCACTGAATGCAACATCACGTTCCTATCCAAGCTCCATTAATGCTTGTTGGTGAAGATGAGTAATAAAGATTCCTCAAGCTTGGACTGATCTTTTTTGCTTAATGTTATTATAGACCAGGGGTGGTGAACCCCTTCATGGACCAAAAGCCATTTTTTTTCTGAAGAAGTGTTTAATAAGGTATAGACGTGCCGTCAAATAATTTTTACTTGTGATTATTGGGAAAATAATAAAACTTAAGTACTAACACAAAAACTCTTTATTTACTGCGAAAAAATACCTTTTGCACTGTATAGTTGTAAATGTTTTAGTTTTATGTATAATTCAAATTTTAAAGTAAACATTAGTGTGATTTCTGTTGTTGCAGATCGGATGACAAATAACTTATATTAGGATTGTAATGTTGTTAATGATTGTTATGTAATTGTATGTTACTTTTAGTAGAATGCATGCTGAATTGAAGTCATCTGCCAAACGGTTTTTAAGCAATTAATTATTTTTGATGTGGTTCACTTTTTCGACAAGAGGATTTGTTTCAAAATGCCGTTTTACCGTCTATGTTCTGCATACTACTATTCCAGAACATAAAACACATAATAATGCCTTATTTCTAGATTCACCAAATTTGAAATTATCTGTGTTACACTTACTATCTAGCTCTTTTTGTTCTTTTGCAGAGCTAGCCATGTTAAATAAGAGTAAAAAATCGTAAATACAACAAATAAACTTTAAAATACAGTTGCATCAATGAAATTTGCATCATAAGCAATTGTAGTCCACAACGTAACTAAGGCAGGACAGTGTAACGAACGAGTGTGCTCCCCACCGCTCCGCGACCGATCACTTACGATTTTTTTTAATACTTCATAGTGAACTTTATTGCTTTGAAATAAAATGCAAACTATTTTAATCGCTGACGTGCCCAAAATATTGTATCAATGGCACGCGTGCAACTGGTTCGTCGTACTTGTTATAGACTATCCATTTTCCACACCTGACCTTGTGCTATTGTGTTACAATAGTAAGGTACACGTGATTTTAAATATCTCCTTCAAATCGGTACAAGTTTTCACTTGCATGGCTTATTTGTATCAAAATTATTCACTGGTTCAAATATTAATAATTTATGAATGTATGCATTTTCAGTACTGAGTTGAAATCGCCCAATAATATAACAGATATGTCACCAGTGCCGGATTACTCATTAGATGTATTAGGCAATTGCCTATGTGACCTACACTTTTTTGGAACCCACAAGAGCGTGTTCTGTTTTCTGTTGGTGCTCCAAAAACAGGCTACAGGGTCCCTAGAATTTGACAGCCTAGGGCAGGGATGGCGAACCATCGACATGCGCGCCATTG
This sequence comes from Trichonephila clavipes, assembly GCA_019973935.1. Taxonomy (NCBI): domain Eukaryota; kingdom Metazoa; phylum Arthropoda; class Arachnida; order Araneae; family Nephilidae; genus Trichonephila; species Trichonephila clavipes. Next base: position 2,504,535 of record BMAU01019416.1, on the reverse strand, counting down.
ATGGCACGCGGCACAATATTTTGGGCACGCCACCTATCAAAACGGTTTACATTTTAGTTTAGAAACTATATTATTACAAGGAACCCCAAACTTGAAAAACTATTTCAAAGATTAAGATGTACATGAGAAACCAGACAAAGAAATATTCATTGAATAATTTATTTCCCTAATTGATTCTTAAATTAAGGAATTTTCAGCGAAATTTTCTCAGTTCAAAGAATTATCAGAAACGTTCAAGTTTATTATGTACCCTGATGAGACATCATTTGATAAACTGAACTTGCCCCAATTTGATTGGTTTGCAATTGAAGAATTTTTGAAATGCAACTTAGTGATTTCTTGTCTAGTTCAATATGGATTTAAAAACGTATTGAAACAGAAAGATTAACAAGCAATATAAGTAAAAATGCCAATAACGAAATTTTGGAAACATTAAACTCGATTCCAGATACATTAAACTGTTTGAAGAAGCAGGCTAATGCTATTTTAACCATATTTTCATCGACCTATGCCTACGAGTCATTAATTTCAGAAATGAATAACATTAAAAACTCGTTTGGCAGATGACTCCAATTCAGTATGCATTGCTAAAAGTAACATCTTACAATCTTAATATAAGTTATTTGTCAACTATATATATATAATCTGCAACAACTGAAGTCACACTAATGTTACTTAAATTTAATTACACGTATAACTCAAACATTTACTATTATACAGTACAAAATCTATTTTTTCGTAGTAAATAAAGAGTTTTGTGCTTCATTATTCTCCCAATAACCACAAGTAAAAATTCTTTGAGGGCACGTTTATATCTTATTAAGCATTTCTTTAGAAAAAATGACCCACATAAAGGTTCACCACCCCTGGCCTTGGGGAACTACAAGTCGTTTAATCTGACACTTTATGTCACTGCCATATAATGATTCAAATCTATGTATGTATCCGCTGTCTTGTAATAATCTATGTTGAATAGGTAGTATGTCTTTGATCAGATAGTAAGTTAAACATATACATCAAAGACAGGAAATGGTTGCATTTTGTATAGTTCGATTAACCATAAAAGCGTGTTTTTTAGTTTTTAAATTTTTTTAACTATACTTATTCACAATTTGATGTTAAGCAGTTGTTATTCATGCACAATGTTTATAAGAAATCTTGATTCGAATTTGGACTATAATTTTTTCTCTTCTGCAAATTAGAATTTTTTTAAAAGCTTCCTTGAAGACACAAATCATTCAGAAAAGTATTCAAAAAAATGATAATAAAATAGAAAATAAAAAAATTATAAATTAAAATTTAAAATTTTTTATTAATCTTTCATTCTCACAATTATTTATGCAATGAATCCATGTTTGGTGATGGCTTTTTCAATATCGTTTTGAATTGTTTTCTTGAAAACAAAATACCAAGAATAAAGTGTAATTTAGACACTAGATTAACTGAAAAAATAATTATACTTGTTTTGAGTTATGAAGCAAAGTGCACATATTCACGTGCAATACATACCTGTATTAATCTTTGACATCCAGATATTTTTTGATGTTTGATATTAACTTTCTTTCGAATTCATTATGTTCATGCGATCGACTCGTATACTGGAAGTTTTTCCTTTTAGTAGTTTCCACCAATCCATCTTTTTGAGTTGACGTAGTTTAAATCCTGCCCGAGCTTTTAGAGCAGAGGTTCCCAAACTTTTTGTCTCATAGACTCCTCGCCATGTTTTTCGGTTTTGTGTAGACCCGTACATACCTAATATTAAATTTTTTCACACTTATAAACTTAAATATTTTTGGACAGCTGGTATAGCACTACTTACTTTAAAAGTTTTATGTTTCTAACTGTAATTAAATAGAGCGTTTAAAACTTAAGAAACACAGGTGAATTAATTAAATTAAAATTTAATTAATATTTGAAATAATTTTTGCATAATATAATAAATGTTTTTCATGAGTGGGATGAATCTATTGCTTCAATATCAAATGTTCAACATTTGGCTTTAATCTTTTCAGATTTAACCCTAATCTCCGCGGTTAGTAGAATCCAATCTTCCTTTTTTTTTATTTCTGTTTTTATTTTGGAGATTGCCTAGCGCGCTGAAACTCCTCCGCTCTGGGAAAAGCAATTAAAAACTTTCTTGAGATGTTCCATAATTCGGGATAAATAACAGGTATATCTTTTAAAGCAAAAATTGTTGACATTCGTTTCTAAACTTTACTTTAAAATCTTTGTTAGGTCTATTAAAATCAGTTCCTTTCTTAATCAGACATTTCTTTTAATGTGACAACTTGAATTCATTACGTACTGTGATATTACCATAGTCAAAGCATTCTCAAACCTAGTTTCATAACCTAAATAAAGAACATTTAAATGTTGAACACAGGTTAAAACGTCATTTTTCTGTAGAAATTGAGAAACTGTTAAAATTCACGACGGACGTCCAATTTTATATTCCTTTAGCTTTATTTTGGCATGAAGCACTGAAATGATAGTCTGGAAGTACTTTTTCTTATATATTCGCCCACACCTTTTTTTTTTTACCACAGATTTTATTTCTCACCACTAAAGTCGTGTGTGTGGATAAGAATAGATAAGTTCCTTATATCAATAAAATTATCAATCGAAACCTACTCTTACCTTTCTAAGATTAATTAATCTATGAAAAATCATAGAAATAATTTACTAAGTATTTTATTTATGTGTATGTTAAAATAATTAAATTATAATTTTAAACGAAATTCTACTTTCCACTTAATATTTATTTTCCGACTGTACTTATTCGCGTATAGGATCAAACAGTTAATACTTTCTCAGAAAAGATCATTCACCTAGGGATTGCAATATCGGATCACAAGTTCAATGCTGGGATTCCGTATGTTTTCGATCTTAATACCGGGATACCGGTTTTAATATTGGTAGAAGTGTTCGAAAAAGAAAGAAGAAAATACAGGTGTTTCTTTGTTTTATTAGAGAGTGTAAATATCACAAAAATTAATTTGTAATTTTTAAATAAAAACAGTATATAATGAATCACAAAAAAGTAAAGGGGAACATCTTATTTATTTAAATCAGAAAAAAGTGTAAATATCACTATTCAATCTGTGGTACTATTACCAATTTTTGAAATTGATCTTAAAAAACATTATGCATTAATTGTACCATAATTAAACCTGGAACGTAATTTTGAGCAAAAATTACCAGCTGTCGAAAACGCTCTTTCTGCAACGTCGCTAGTTAGTGGTATTGTTAGAGAGCTAGCTATACGCAATGTACTTTTCCCAAGTATTTACCTCTAAATCTCTCATCTTCAAATAAATCAATTTCTTGTCGGATGGTTTTGCATACAACTGATTGTTGAATTTTTTTTAGTTATCACTAATTTTAATTTTTGTTCAAGAGACAATTCCTTTTCACTATCGACATTAGTGTCATAATCATCTTCGATAGCTGTTCCGAATTCTTTTGACTGTGGGTAAGGTTTGTGGGTAAAAAAATTTAAGAAAATTTACGATCAAATTTTAATTATATATAGTTAGTCTTCTTTCTTTTTCATTTTCATTTAGAGAATCATTATGATATGTAAATACAAGTATGATATGCAAATACAATGTGAATAACAAACTCCCTAATTTAAAAAATATCGAAATATTGCGTACTTTCTTCACAAATAAAACCTTGCTTTCACATATACGAATCCTGCGCGTGTTCAATATCGCTCTGAGCCTCCCTCCTTCTTGGATAATTTACATATTTTATCACTTCTCTGAACTGTACGATGCAACTTTATATTCACTATCTAATTAATTTCGCCCGTTAGGGAGACATAAAAACAAAACCCCATACTATTTTGCTATCTTGGCGATCCCTGAGCAAATAGTGGAAACAATTTAAAAAAATTCTAGTAAATATCGAAAAACCGGTCTTGTGAATACCAGTATTACAAAATTGTAGAAATGGCTCAAAATACCGGTATTGCAATGCCTACATGCAACCATCCATTTATGACCATACTTTCCCACGCTTTGTACTCTATTTGAAACCTAAATGAAGTAATGATGATTTAGTAGTTATTGAAATAAATGTACGATGCAACTGAAAATCAGACATAGTTGGCGTTGGTTGGCGATACTGGAAAGTTGTTGAAAACATGTATGTACATTTATATAAAACCAGCTGGAATCCCCGTTCTTCGCACGGGTGAATTGAAAAATTAAACACTACAGATTGAAGGATAAAGATGTTTTTTTTTAATGAGTTAATTTAACGGGAATTGCAAATTAAACAAAAGAAAAAGCTTTTTGCATATCTCAGCGGAACCAAAAAAAAAAAAAAACCATATTTGTTCAGTTTTAGCACTGTAGATCTAATAGCTGATAAAAAGACTTGTGTCACGCCCCGTAACTCTCTTGTGGGTCAATTTTTGAAAACTCCTTCCTAGGCTGATTTCTGCTCAGCAAAAGTAACTCATTGTTACAACTTTTGTATAATGAACGCTTAAAATAGTGTAAATAATTTATAACTGGATGTGTAATACGTTAATATTATTTTCTGTTGTATTTATTTTATGTTAAAATTGTAAGCAACTCCTTTCCTTACATTATAATGGCGATTCAATGAAAACATAGCGTAAGGTTGTGATAGAGCCGAGTTGGCATCATTTTTGGTGCTCATGTTGACAACTTGGCGCCTGATTGAACGCTGCAGAACTTGTTTTGCTGTAGCGCCACCTGGTGAGGAACTACAACAAAGAGGATCGCACAAAAACCTTAAAAAAATACATATACGTGGCAATTTTCATAGTGATCGGTTAAACGGTGTTAGAGTGAAGCGAGGGCATAGATACACAAACATCCATTTTTATGTACCTAAAATCCGGCGTATAACGCGCACTTTTAGCATAAAAAATAAGATCGAAATTCAAGGGTGCGCGTTATACGCCGGGCATGAAAATGAGAGCTCTAAAAATAAGAAAAAGAGAAGAGCATAAAAAAAGTTTGACTTTTACATATATCGAAATATGTTTATTTGAAAAAAATGACAATCCTTATGAACTTAAAGGGTTGTAATTCTAGAAATATACTATTTTTCTAAAGCTTTTGGGAAAATACCTTGAATAAATGGTTTCAAAACATAAAAGTATTGCATACGTACATTTCAGAATTCTTTCTAAAAAGTAGGTGCTCGTAATACGCCAGATTTTACTGTATTTAATTTGTTGCTATGGTAGAGAAGTGTGTGTGGATGTAATGGTCGTTGTCAGTATTGCCGTCGAGTAGTGGATTTGAGTAGTAATGCTTACATCGGGTTACGGGCTGGTGTAAGGTAATGCTGACTAGCTTTAAAGGCCTCACTGGGTGTGGTATTCTAAAGAATGAAATGCCATCTCAGCTGTCTTCTCGCCATTCGACCGTGATTAAAAATTACTAAGTCCGCCAATAAGCCCTCTTATTGTTTCTATTTGCGTAGTCAATAAATAATCATTGTGGTTTTAATCGATTTTCAATTCAACTTTTTTTTTTAGAGAAATGTACTGATAGAAGATGTTCTAAAGAAGTTTCGAATAAAACTTTTTAACAGTTTTTTATTAAAATGCTTCGAATATTTAAGAACTTCTTTGTAGAAAAATCTAGAAAACATTGCCTTTTGTTTTAATTGCGTGTCGTGGCCTATGTCTAGTTTATGAGATACTTACACAACACGTTTTTCTGAGTTATTGTTAACGTGAAGATGGTGATATTATCACCTGCAGTTGTTTCTGGGTTAAAATCGGTTTGATGGTGACACAAGTTCGTCGGCACAACAGCACGTAAAGCACAATGCTTCAGTAAATGCCATCTTGATCTCGAGAACTCTTTTAATTCACACGGACTGCAATTTTTGCAATTCAAAATGTTTTGTAAACTTCGAAATAAATCATAGCCCAATGATGCGCGTATAAGGCTATATGGGGTATGCGACGTCACGACATTTTCGTACGTGTAAACTGAAGATGCCTGAGAAAGATTCATCCTGCTTGGCCCGTGTTCTTTTCTGATAAACGTTATTGAACATTGTCTATTTTTCATCTCCGATCTTGCATTTTTGGATTATAATACAGGTTATTGATAAGAGAAGTAGAATACGCATGACTTTGAAATTCTTTGAATATTTTTATCAAATCTGTACAAGTTTTCATCTGTGTGGTTGATTAATATCCAAATCATTCCCTAGTTAACGTTTAAAGAATTTTTTTAAGGTATGCATGTTAAAGGTCTAAATTTTCATCACTGGCGTTGAGATCGTTCATTTATACTTGTGGTAAGTCTCTGTTATATGTATCACAAATTAATGGCATGTATACTGTTAAGTGTTGTACAAATAGTTCATGTGACGCCCCCAAAAAAAAAAAAACAGTGAAAATTTGTCGCAAGAGGGCACTAGTGTGTATAGAGGGCAGTGTGTGTAAACTATGAGAAAGAGAGCGTATGGAGAACGCTCGAATAAAATTCTTGAAATGAGGTTCCTGCCATCTGATTTTTGGTGTGAATTTTTAGTGAAAACAGCAGTGAGTGAAATAGCGAGAAAATATATACAATCAATTAAAAACATCAAATATGTGCACGTATCTACGGTATTGTAATAAGCAGCTTGATGTAATAATCTGTGGTGTATATACGTGCTTTCTAAAATCACTTAATGACAGCTGAATATGATTATATTTGTTTATTGTTATCTCTTATTGCACCTATATAGGCCCTACATCCAACACATCCTTGAAATGAGGCAAGAATTTGATTTCTATTGGGATACACGACCATTTTAAATTCATTTTGTTGATGAGCTTTACCACTTGGCTCTTTCAAATGCCATTGCCAAGTCGATAGTCTGTACTAGTTTCCTAATTCAGCTTCAAGCATAGAATATTTTGAGTTTTAAGCATAAGCTTCTTCTTTTTTTTTTTTACATTTGTTGCGATATAATAAGAATAAGCTCGAATGTATGTAAATCACTTCAAAAATGTGATTTTTTTAGATAAAATTTCGAGTAGCATTTCATTTTTTTCCCTTCTAAAACTCCCATGTTATCTTACTGTTTCATTTTACATGTTTCAATGAAACATTTTATATACTACATTAGTATTCAAATTAAAAGAATTTTTTTTTATTTGCTTATATCTCTGGATATACTGTACAGATTTTTATGAAGTTTGGAATTTTTACTCGATATTATATTTAAAAGTCCTATACAACAGTTATGATGCACGTTCTAGATCGTAGGTATGGTAATAAAATGAACAATAAAAAATATGTTAATTCGAAGTATAGTTCCCTCTCATTATTATTCATCATTCATAGTGCAGAATTTTGTTGTGAATGAGACAATTTACGAGCTCCTTGCGGTCGATTCCTCTAACAATGCTGTTTTCAGTCGAGTTATAATTCCCTCCAATTGAAGATATGTTTTACAAGGTTACTAGCTGGTATACCCGTTCTTCGCACAGGTGAATTGAAAAATTAAACAATACAAATTGAAGGATAAAGAAGTTTTATTGAGTTAATTTTACGCGAATTGCAAATTAAACATATCTCAGCTGAACTAAAAAATCGCATTTGTTATATTTTAAGTCTGTAGGTCTAATAGCTGATATAAAGGATTTTTTAAAAATTTATAATGGCCCCGTAACTCCCTTATGGGTCGATTTTTGAAGGGGTGTTGGAAAGCTAAAATCTTATTTTTTTTTGACAATTTGAGATTTTTACATTTTCAAATTGTATAGATTTTAACCTTCCTAAAAATACCTTACTTGAACCTCTGGGGTATTTAGAAGCCTTTAAAATGTATTTTTAAATATTCGTTGAATTTGGGCAACGCCCATTTTAATGGCGAAAATTGTAAACAAATTACTTTGTTTATGCTTAAAAGTGTAACGATTGATATAAACCAAAACATTTATCTTTTATTTTAAATTGAGTCTTTTATTTTTTTATTTCCCAGCCGATTAGAAGTCTCACTGTATATATTAAAATCAATTTATCTCAAAATGTAAATTTTAATGTGCGATGTACCTTTTCTGAGCAACTACTGTTCACAGGTACGTAAATTTTTTATGAATTATTTATAATGATGTCTAATATATACTAAAATGAGCTTTTTGTAAAACACTCAAAAATTTAATTTTTACAAATTTTTAAGTAAAAAATGGGTGAAATTTCGCAATGTTTGATAAAATATTTCATAATTTCTTAAAAAATTCAAAATTAGCTAAAAGCTCATTTTAGTATAATGAGAGAGGTGTACTTTAATAGTATGAAAAATTTCAAGCATGTACATGAAACAGATTTTGAGAAAAGGTACATCGAAAACAGCCAATTTAACATTGTCAGTATAGAGAGAGAGAGGTTTCCAACTCCTCTGAAAACACCTTCCTACGTTGATTTCTGCTCGGCAAAAATAACATATTGTTACACATTTTGTGTAATGAATGCTTAAAATACTGTAAATAATTTATATCTGGATGTGTCATACGTTAATATTACTTTCTGTTGTATTTATTTTATGTTAAAATTGTAATATTCGCAAACAAAGCCGTTCCTTATTTTTTAATGGAAACAGCGAAATGTTGGCGATAGAGCCAATTTGGCATAATTTTGGCGCTCATGTTGGCAACTTGTCGATTGATTGAATGGCGCAGAAGCTGATTTGCTACAGAGCCACCTGGTGGGGAGCTAGAACAAAGAAGATAATACTGAAACCTCTTCTACGCAAAAAAAACAACAACCAAAAAAAAAAAAAAAAAAAAAAAAAAAACATATACATGCCAATTTTCATAGTGATCCGTTGAACGGTGTTGGGGTGAAGCGAGTTCATACATAGAAACATCCATTTTGATGTATATAAATGATTTAAAGATCTAATTGATCCATCCTGAATGATCCAAGCTCACCAATGAGTACTTGGAACAAGATGCTATACAGTGCACACATTTTGCTTTTCTTTAAAATTAATGCCTTTTGTACTGCGTTTTAAAAATGGCCAGCAATTTATTACTGAAATTACATGTTGTGGATAACAACTTCGTAACTGATTCTATAATCACGTGTCCTCTTTATGATGAAAAGAATAATGCAGAGTGAATAATCTTTCTTGCATTAGTATCATTTGATGTTGAATAAATACCGAGTTTTGTTGCCCTCTCGATAATGACACGTGTCAGCCCAATTCTGTACGACATGAAATTGTTGATAAGTATTCTGTAATATCAGCCGTTTTAATAATTTATTTAAAAAAATAAATGGAGTGAAAAAGTTGATAAGATTTTGATAAATTATGTTCTTTGACGTAAATCGATTTCCAAATGTTCTTATTACAGTTTTGGAGCTTTAGCTTTGTCTCATTTTGCTTGCTATCACTTTTTTTAAAGAAAACTATTTAGTTTTGAAAATAAACTATCTTTATTGTGGATAAACTATCTTATGTTTTATTCCTCCTCAACTTGTCTCAAGAGGAAATTGATAAAATACACTTCATAAAATAAAGTTTATTTATTATTATTCTTTTAATTTCTGAACATATGATATATTTTTTGGAATTAGCTTTCCAACGTTTTTAAACTTAACAATTTTTTTTAAATTTTATGTAATGCAGTATTCCTAAGACTTTTTATCGCCGCGGTCCGATCCACGTTTGATAATTTGAGCGTGTCCCACTGAGTGGAAGGATGCGTCGAGAGATTGCTTATATTTTAGTTTGTTTTTATTAAATAATATTAATTTAATTGCATTTAAATATGCCTTCAGAATTACACCAAAAATGAATATAAAGTGATTTGATATGGAATATAGAGTGATTCCCATGGAAAGTGGTACAAACCCAAGAGAAATACACCACAGTAAATAAAATGGAAATAATTTTGTGTTTCTCTTGAGTGGCCCTGTACATGAAAAAATAGAGTACTATGAGATTTTACTGTTTTAATCATAAAATGTTTTTTTTTTATAAAACTCTTAAGGGGTGTTGGAAAGCTAAATTCTTATTTTTTGGACAATTTGAGATTTTTACATTTTCAAATTGTATAGATTTTAAACTTTCTAAAAATACCTTACTTTAACCTCTAGGGTATTTAGAATCCCTTAAAACGTATTTTAAAATAATCGTTGAATTCGGGCCACGCACATTTTAATGGCGAAAATTGTATACAAATTACTTTGTTTTTGCTTAAAAGTGTAACGACCTATATAATCCAAAACATGTATCTCTTATTTTAATTTGAACCTTTTATTTTTTTATTTCCTAGACAATTAAAAGTCTCACTGTATACATTAAAATCAATTTATCTCAAAATGTAAATTTTAATGTGCGATGTACCTTTTCTGAGAAACTACTGTTCACAGGTATGTAAATTTTTTATGAATTATTTATAATGTCTAATATATACTAAAATGAGATTTTTGTAAAAAAATCAAAAATTTAATTTTTACAAATTTTTTAAGTAAAAAATGGGTCAAATTTCGCAATGTTTGATAAAATATTTCATAATTTATTAAATTCAAAATTAGATAAAAGCTCATTTTAGTATAATGAGAGAGGTGTACTTTAATAGTATGAAAAATTTCAAGCATGTACATAGAACAGATTTTGAGAAAAGGTACATCGAAAACAGCCAATTTAACATTGTCAGTATAGAGGGAGAGAGAGGTTTCCAACTCCCCTTAACAAATATTTTACTTTGAATATATTTAAAACGTTGATTGGCGCAGCATAGCCAAAATTGGCTCTTGCGCCATAAAACCTTACACTCACCCTTTAAAAAAAATTAGTATAAAAAATGCATTGGATGGCACGACAGACGATATCGTGTGGGTAAAGTGCGATGCTGGCGCCAATTTCGAAGTTAGCTGTGACAATGGAAGTGACGAATTATTCTCGAAACATAGTACTAACTGTTAGAGTAATTAAAAGTTCATGTATGTGTATTTAAAAGTTTTTAATACTAGTAAAATAAATAATTAACTTATTATTTATCATTAAATTTTATCTTAATTTCATACGTATCCTTTCACACATTTTTGTTTAATTTTTTTCTCATAAAAAGCACGGCATAGAATCGACGGTAGCTTAGATTCAAATAAATACGCCATATATATATAAAGTAACGATCTTACACTTCCTACTATCCGTCCGAACAGCATAGTGATCAAGGTAACGAAATCGTGGTTGGACTGTCATGAGTTCGAGCTTAGTACCGGTGAAACCCAACGCATAGAAGGCAATGCGTGTTGAATACGTTGAGGCTTCTTCCCGTTGTTGTGGTGTGGAAGTCAGGAGGGGGTGCGTGCTCACTCAAGTGTCATTCTCGTCAATTGACCATGGTTCAAACTTGCGTCTCCCTCGAGTCACTAAATAGTGCGACGTTAATATTCACTCACTCACCTTCCTACTATCCACATGGCGAGACCATTTGGTTAAAATTATCTGTTGTAGTATATTTCCCTTTCGAAAAAAAAACTTATTGCCTTTTCTTCGTTCCTCTGCAGTTTCCAGATGTTCATGTTTGTGGCGAAATTGTAGATTAATCCAGCAAACAGTATGATAAAAGAAATGGCAGTAAAACTGAAAATAGTTGAATATACTTCTTAAATTTTACATTTTTGGTAAATATAAATCTTAATAATTAGCTGAGCGCCATCTATGTAATAGAAACTGTCGTAAGAGCGTCATAGTGGTGTTTTCTGGGGTACCTAAATTTTCATTTAGGATGAAGAGGAAAATTTAAAATCTCACGTTGAATATAGCACTTACCCCCTTATGAAGATCCAAATCAGTTAAATCCTTTTGAAGAAATATGCAATATTTAACAAGTGGAAATACAAAACTAAACAATATATATAATTGGGACCTTTTTTTCAAAACATCTACAACGAATCTTTATTTTCAAATCTCTTTACGATATCTTGTCTCTTATCTCTTCTCAGAATAGCAAATTAAATAAATAAATAAAACCTAAAAAAATTGGCTTTGTCATTAATTGAAATCAGATTTTTACTTAAAAGAAGGACGCCTGAGCCAAAAAAAAGATTTAACGTGCAGCGCCCCCATACCTATACGGTGTGTGGTCGGAGAACTAGGCTCGAACTCGTAACACGCCAGCCACGAACCCATGATCTTGACCACTAGGATATCGCGTTCACAAGACCCTAGCTAGTCTCAGTTCTACAGTTATCATTACACAAATGGTAGGAATCTTAAAATATCATGCAATGTTAAGATCCCTCCCATTCGATGATCGAAATTAGTCAAAAGGTTTTAAGTATATATTTCGTACTTTAAAAGTGGTAATACAAAACTAAACATCATATAAGATTGGGATTTATATTCTGTAATATTGTTAACACATGATCATTATTTTGAAATTTCTTTCGCAAAACCACAATTAAAAAAAATTCTCAGATGACTTCAATTTAATCGGCCACTTTGTTCGGATAGACATTTTCTTTTCGCACACTAGTGTTTTTGTGAAACAAAACTGATGTTGTTTACCGGATGTATTAGGAAGATATTCTCTTGTGCTAGCAGCGAATGTGCCAGACTGATTACTAAACATCAAAGCATAATTTGATTGTGATGAAATATATTTCCATACATTATACGTTATATTGCTATATATGTGGGAGTCCGAATAAACCTTCCATTAAAAATCAGACTCTTCAGAAGGCGGGATTTTAGATTGGCGAGGTGGCTTGTCTAGGGGTAAGTATTTAAGGGTGAGTGATGAATTAAATGAATCTTTATTTTGATTCATTCTTCTTCCTGTCTTGGTAGAGTTCAGACGCAGTTTTTCTGCCCTCGACTGCGACCCCGTTTTCAAGCGTTTCGCCCCGAATTTGGATCTTTTTGCATCCGCGTTTTCGTTTCAACAGTGTCACTTTTTGGCCTTGTTCCTTCAAATATAACCGATTGAGGTTATTTCTTCGGATTAATTTTTAAATTTTTCCGCTTTTTGAAGAAGTTAGATTCGACACGCGGCATGTGTTAGGCCTCGCGCCTCACTGCAGTTTTCGACCCGGATTGTGTTTTTCATTTTCAGATTTTGGATTACTATATGGATATGTCCGCTCCCAGGACAGATGTGGCTTCATCTATCAAGGTAGGTGATTTATATATTTACCTTAGAACCTATGACTTTTGACGCTATTGCAGCTAATGATTACTTAGAGAAATGTACCACGTGCATAGAATCAGAGGATTTATGTGACGTGCTAGAAGAGATTTTGGTCACCCTTGACGACCCCGATTTGCCAAACACGCCTGAGAGACTTAGGCTTGTTAATTCTGTTCAGTGGACAGCACTGAAATGTTCGAGAAAATCTATTAGACTCCAAAACAAGGAGTTTAAAGATTACATTAGGGACATCGAGCGACATAATCGCGTCCCCAATGCGGCTTCACCCACTTCGCAGCCGAATCGGAAATCAGCCAAGCGCCAGCCCGCATCGCCTAGCAAGCAGACGCCGTCGACGCAACAAACATTTTATGCTTGCAAATCATACAATGTAGGGCTTTGCGTTTCTCCATGCTTCGAGATTTTCCACACTCAATCTTCATTTCAATTTTGCTATTTCTTTTGGTAAATAATCTTTGTCGTAATTTTTTTTATTAATTTGAAAGTGTATTAATGTGTTTTGTCAATGAAAATTTTGGAAAAAAAAATGAATAGTGCTTACGAAATATGTTCCCCAAGGTAAATCATATTTTTTTTTATATAATTTCATGTAAGTTAAAACAGAAATGTTATTACATTCTAGTTTTAATGTAACTGAAAACTTGTGTAATAATCTAAAGGGGTACCAAAAATTACGACGTTAGGACTGAAATTTTATTATTTATGCGTTTTTTTTTCTTAAGTTAGGCTTAGCGACAAAAACCGCCCGTCCTGAAGGGAGTAGTTCTTACGCATTCACCCCGTCCCTAGCGAACGGCTTGCAGGAAATCTCCCCGTCCTGAACAGGATAAGAAGATAAATATTTCAAAACTTTTCATGTGACAAAATTTTTTACCACTTTTTAAATACTTTTTAATTTTAAAACTATAAATGTTTCAAAAATCGAATATGTAGATTAGACAGGTATGATCAGAAATGATATGCATGTGACCGTCGTTTACAACGATGGCAATAATCATGACCGGGAATTTTAGTGGTAATCTGTCTTTTAAGTTCGCAACTCTGTATCTGTCATTAAAGAAAAAATCTGAAAACTAAAAAAAAAAAACATTGAATTTGCTGGCAATGTGTACGCTCGGCGTAACTGTCTTTTAAAATTTGGTGAATTGAATTCGATTTCGTTTACAAAATTTGCATTTTTTTCCCCCATCAAGAAACTGTCTTTGAATATTAATTTTCATACAAAAGTCAGAAAGTAGCACAGAATAATAAAGGATATAAACCCATTCGTTAAAAAATACTTTATTATTTATTTATCCAACGCCCTTGCTTGGCTTCTTGACCATTTGACGTCGAGCCTTCGAGTACCGACTCACGATTTTCCATTCCTAAGAAAATACTTTCTTATGATTGGAAGTATTTTTTTTTCATACTGGCGATTTTTCAATCGCTGTGCTGTGTAGCATTAACCACTCCTGCAATTTCGTGATATGAGGGTTGCCATAATTACAAAGCATTGATACAAGCACCAAATAAAATATGAAAACATGGGAAGGCAATGTACTATTTGTCATACAAAATCAGTGAAGTTTAAGTAGTGTAACGAAGAAGAAAAAAGGCGAAAGATAACCTTGTTTTAGCCTGCAGTCGTATTTTAAAGTGGATTTTACATTCCAGATTACATCATTTTCCATCTTCAAATGTTTTCACTCATAACATGTTTCTTTTAATGAAAGTACGATGACAATTTTTTTTACAATGAAGAGGAGGATGAAAAATTTATAAAAAATTACAACGTAAATATATGAAACATTTTATTAATTCAAACAAAAATACACTAATCACGCTTATACATCCCTTTTTTATTTACCTAAATAAGTCTTTTTCCATTGAATGATTTTTTTTTTTTTTTTTTTTTTTTTTTTTTTTTTTTTTTTTTTTTGTAAATGTTAAATCGGAAATTTCGGAGCAAGAAATACCCTTCATTGTGAACTTTTTAGGGTAAGTGCTACAGCTATCGACATTCAATCTTGATATCTCATTTGTCCAAAAAGTATTATCAATTGATAAAGCTCTTTCAAATGCTGCATTAGTTCTAGGGCATTACAACGTAAATTGAACAAGAATAACTAAATATTCTTATGGAATGTGTTCATTCAGAAATGGTTAAATATTTGTCATCGATTTTAATATCAGGCATTTCTTTCAATAAAAACTCAACACAGTTTTCTATATCTGCCCAATTTTCTAGCGATGAAATAAAAAAAAACTTTGAAAACCGTTATTTCCTGTGATATTTGTTTCAGACCATTCTTTGACATATTGGAAACATGTTTGGTAGAAATTCTACATTTCTTTGGTAAATTCTTCCGTTATGCCATGATTTGACAATTCTTTTTTTTTATTAAAAGAATTATTTATTTCTGGCTAAAGGTTTGATATAGTATTTTTACTTTGATTTTGTATTGAAAGTGATACGAACGAAGATATTTTTAATTTTCACTTTTGTGATTCATGAAATTTTTCGAATTGCATTTTGTTAGAAATAAAGGTATTATTTTCATGTGTCATAATGCTGTATTATTATTTAATTAATAACATTTGGTTGAATTTAAAGTTCAAAGAATTAATTCGTAATTAATTTTAAGTGAAATTTTACTATGGCCTATTTAGCAAAAGGAATTCGTTGCGATTTTAAAAAGAGCAGAATGTGAACACATGAGTTTAAAAAATCGATTAATTATTCAATTTTTGTTAGATTTTCGGCGCTCTTACAAATCTTGGTTAGGTATTTTTTCAAGAGTGGAAGAAATTAACGTGTTTAGGTAAAATCAGAACTATAAGGACGTACGAGCATGCGCTCCGATCCCTTTTAATTTTATTCGAAATGTTAGTTCTCTAATTATGCATGTAAATTTTGTTTTGTCTAATAAACGTGTTTTAATTGACTAGTGGACTTAGTTTGGAACCTCTTACCCGCGTGTCCCTTTATTACATTTGGTCACTCTTTATTGGGGATATTAAGCTAAACAAGGTGGAACAAATCCCGTGCCTTTGTATTTTCTCAGTCGCTTCACAGCAGAGGAAATATCACCAATATATGAAAGCAGGATACCAAGCAACTTGTGAAATTGAAGTGCAGATATCTTTTTGGATAGATTTCATTTTCTTGCTTTATTCGCCAAATTCGTTTGAAGGTAGATTTATTATTTCGTTAAAAAATAGTTTAATCAAATTCTTAAAGAACTTTTTGATTATTTTTTGTTTTTCTATCGTGTTTGTGACTTTTTATGGAACACATTTATGTGTGTGAATAATTTAAGACTTGTGGAAAGCATTGGTAAATGCTTGTAAGGTATGTTTTGTTTATACAAATGGCAACGCCAGCATCGTGTACTTACGTATGTACGTCAGTGGTGCACATAAGGGGGTCCGGACCCCCCAAAGCACTTGGTATTTTTTGATTGATTTTAATTCTAAGTATATAGTACGTAAAATTTAATAAAGTATTTGTTAATAATAATTTATTTTATTAATTAATGCTAGCTATTCAATAATTAGTTTTCTACTGCATGACAAACCTTTAAGGAATCATTATTTAAGATTTCATTTAACAATACAATTTCATTTCTATTAAGACCAAACATGAAGTATTTGATCTTCTTGATATTAAAGTTTTTTTTTCAAAAAAAATCATCAATAATAACTTTAATATTGTCATTTAATGATTTTTTATCTCTGTTTTTCCTTTTAGTTCTTTTACTTCTAGATTTTCTTTTAGAATTATTGTTTAAATTGTTAACATT
Organism: Trichonephila clavipes; assembly: GCA_019973935.1. Taxonomy (NCBI): domain Eukaryota; kingdom Metazoa; phylum Arthropoda; class Arachnida; order Araneae; family Nephilidae; genus Trichonephila; species Trichonephila clavipes. The sequence goes on along the minus strand of BMAU01019416.1, from coordinate 2,487,591 downwards.
ATAAAAAAAATTCTTTATTATTACTCTGTAACAGTATTTGCAAAGTATTTTTAGCAAAATACATAACATTAAGACCATATGGATATATTGTATTAAAACTCCTGCTATCTGGTCCTGGCATTGATTTTAAGAAACGCTTTGGGAAATGGCGAGTTATTTACGCCATTGACCCGAAGAACAAGATTGTTCTTCTGCATACTCTGGGGTTAAGGAAAAAAGTGTACAAATAGAAATGGTTTGACAGTAGCTTTTTTTCTTGAGTCACGGTTTCGAGACTTGGTGGTGCTAGACCCACCGTGAGAGGGGCTGATGCTCCTCAAATTTGACCAGGAGTAGAGTTATCCGTAGGCAGATGTGGAAATTTGGAGAAGGGGTTGCCACAGCTCGCGTGTCGTACTTATCACTTGAAGTATCCACTTAGTGGCGACAAGGCCTTTTTAAAAATATTGTGATGATACGAATTAACATCATAGCAATATGTTAAGGTTATAGATGGCGCTGTTTCAACAGTGGAGACGAGGAGTGATGAGCAAGACGATACGTGGAATGGTTGCGGAGTTCCTTATCAGTGGAACTGTGGGTGAGCATTGCTTGGGCTTTACCTTAGCCCAGAACTGCATTATTAAGTATTAAAAGTTTAGATATTAAAAATAAAGAGAGAGGACCGTTAGAGAGAGTGAGTAGAATTTTTCATAGGTGTTACGAGTTGTGAGAGTTAAGTAGTGTATAAGGTGTGAGATAAATAGTAATGAATAAGGTGTGATTAGTTAGAAATTGTAAATTAAGTTATTTGTTATTAGAGAGTGGTAGAGCTATTTATAGTTAGCGTATTCAATACACAAAACGTTTAAAAGGTGATAATACGATTGACATTTAATATTTCTTCTTAACTCACGTTTATTACACTATCATAGACCCCCAAATTATTTTTTTGCTGGCATAGACCCCTTGTAGGTCGTCATAGACCCCTGGGAGTCTATATAGACCAATTTGGGAATCACTGCTATAAAGGGTTAAAACTCCTATATTCTTTTAGAAACACCTGGTATAATAAAAATATCCCCTTAATTTATCTCTCTTGTTAAAATTTTCATAGATTTCACATCCAGTGAAAAATTAAAAGGCAATTTTGTAATAAATCGCTCTTTGAATTTTGGGGTAGAGTTGGATGATGAATTTTCTGCTCTGAAAACAAAAGCACTTCGTATACTATTACCATTTTCAACATCCTACCTTTGTTAAACTGGATTTTGTGCGGTGGCTGCTTTGAAGACAAAATATAGATCTCAGCTTTATGTTGTTAGATCCCATATTAATCAAATTGAAACTTCTCAAAGCATCATCCTTCGTCAAATCTGAAATGCTCGATGGTTCATGATGAACACTTACCTGAGGGACCGCAAGTAAAATGCTATCAATTAGACAGTTTATTAAAAGGATTGCGCAACAAACTTCTTTCATAATATTGTTAATTCTAGTAATCTCTCCATCTTGGATATTGTAAAATATATCCCTGATCCTAATTTCAACAGGCCTAGAAATATTCTCTCAGACCCCTTCTTCATGTAATTATTTTTCTCCTATCAAATTTCTCTTCTTCCATCTTAAATGCTTATTTCACCTCTTTCCACAAGTGTCCCGTGGTCTAGTAGTCAGAGACTCTCGCTCCCAATGCTTTGCATCGGGTTCGATTCCCAGAGATTTTCTCCTTTTTTCAATTTTACTATTTAGTCTTTAATTTTCCTTCGGAAAATTATTCCGACATATCTCTTTTTTTATTTTAATGTTCCTCTGCTGTTTTTATTCTTGATAGTATTTTTTCATAGCTTTTAAAAAAAGCTGTTTTCTGTTTCTCTTTTCAACCATTTTTCGTGATCCTAGCTGCATTCCCATTGGTCGGTTTCGCCCCGCCTACCCAAGATCAAAATTCTAACTTCATTTTCGGTGCTTTGTGCCGACTTTAAAGCTTTTTTTTCCCCCTCAATTTTTATGCATTCTAATATTTACAATTTTTATTTTCCCAAAATCTCCAGTATTTTTATTATATATTTAAAGCACTTAATCTCAACAAAAGGAAAAAGTTAATAATTTACAGTCACTCAAATACCTACTGATATGAGGCTGAAGCTCAAAAGAGCTGGGTACTCAAGTCATCCACCCAACGATATATTGTTAAAGTTAGCATTTCAGAAGATTCGAATTCTTATTTAGGGTAAACTTACGATCTTCACGCTCAATTGTCGAAGTCTCAGGACTCGTTGTGTGAGAAATCTGAGGTTAATTTATGTGTAAACTATATTAATAATTATATTTACTGATAAGTGTCTGAAAAAGTTCAACATTCTTAAGAATATATGAGTAAGTATAATATGGAATTATTTGAATAAATATTTTAGTGCGTATCTTTTTCATACTTTGAGGTTAATTCCTGACGCTGTCAATAGCAAACAGTACAACTCGCATGTTGTGACTCCTCACATGAACATTATTTATCGTCAAACAAGTGGACTTATGGCTAGTCAAGATATTGGAGACATATGTGTGGCAGAATGCATATTTGAAAATGGACAAACAGTGATTTCAGTGGCCGTATACATTTCTCCGAATCAAAAGGTTCAAAAAATTAAAAATTTTCTGCATTTTGTACTTTTACCATGTACCGAAGATGGTTCTGCTCTTTTGAAAACAAACTGTCACTCGCTTCCCATGATTTTGAGTGGTGATTTCAACGATAACTTCAGTTTGCAAGAAGTTGAACCGCTCATAGCTTTTTGATTGATGAACTAAAGTTCGAAATGAATACAAATCGAAATGTTTCGACAGCTAACAGTGGTACAGTTATTGACGCTGTTTTTTTTTACGATTTTTAAATACTTTGGAATCACAAGTATATGTATCATATTTTGCTAATCATTGGTCTAGTGTACCCACACTTCCCCAAATTGAACAAGAATAAATATTTTTGATAAAAAAAATTGCATTACTCAGAAATAAAATTTTCATTAAAGATGTAATTATTTGATAGAAAATTATTTCCAATCATACTCGATTCAAAACTCAATTCAGTCTCACTCAATTCAATCACACTCAAAATCATGGGAAGCGAGTGATAGTTTGTTTTTAAAAGAGCAGAACCATCTTCGGTTTGTGTTAAAGTACAAAATGCAGGAAATCTTTAATTTTTTGAAACGTTTGAAATCCCTGTTTGTCCATTGTCAAGTCTATTGCATCCACTCTTCCCCATATTGAACAAGAATAAATATTTTTTGATAAAAAGTTGCCTTACTCCGTGTGTTAAATAGATAAAATTTTCGTTAAAAATATAATTATTCGATAGAAAATTATTTCCAGTCATAATTGATTCCTTTTTTTCAGGATTTATGTTACTATTGCGTATTTACCACGATAGCATGTCAGATGTTACACATCATATGCGAGTTCTGTAAGGCTCGATTCTTTTTTTTTTTTTTCAATCAATGTTCATTTCATCAGAGTAATTAGACTCAATTTAAATTCAATAAATCATCGAAGACAAGGGTAAGATTAAATAAGTTTAATGGAATATGGAGTGCGTCTGCACTCGGTCACGTACACAAGATCTCTGGTGTCAACAAAGCATGTTATTACAAGCAGCGCCCTCTATACTGAGGGGGGTTCTACCACAATTATTAAATTTAATTTTTTTAACTTGCCACACTATTTCTTTTATATATTCTCCCACGTGTAAATTATTGCGTCTATTAATAGCTTTAGATCCTTGTTCAAAACTAGTTCCACTTAGCAATAATTTATTCTGGATCAAATTTAAACTTGACATAAATTAGTTAAGACCCTATTAATCTTATTAGTTGGTAAAAAACAGAAAAGAATACCCAATTTACATTAATTACTATGATTTTAGATCACTATGAAGACTTTAAAGCCATAAAATAATTTCCGTGCGCCAGATTGGGAAAACTGCCCACTGTGCGACGTCGTGCTTGTTGATTCCGATAATTTTTTAAGTCCACACTCGGCGCTGTGTGGAAATCGTAAGAATGAGTTGCCAGCTCAGGTGTCACCTCGCCACTTGACTGTAATTAAAAAGTACGGGACCTCGCACCCTAAGAAGCAATAAATCCTCTTATTGCTTCTAAATTCGTAGTTAAAAAATAATTTTTATTTTTAATCAACTCTCAACTCAACAATCAAATCAACTGTTTTTAAGGAATGTACTTTTAGAACATTGGTTCTCTCAACGTGGGCAATAACGCCCTCTTGTGAGCGTTTGAGGCTTTCAGGGGCAGTAAAAGTCCTAGAAATAACAGGGGGCGTTGAGGTTGCACGTAGGGGCTTCGGCAAATTAACCAAATATAGTCAAAAAGAAGACTAAAAAAACCACGCTGATTATAAACTAACAAAAGTAATAATACTACTAATATAGTAATAATAATACACTGATACATACTAATAAAAGTATTCTAATTGTATTTATTTAAATCATTTTTCTATCACGTGTACGAAAATTCACATATTTCGGTAGTTCTGGAAGCGGATGAAAAACTTACATTACATTTAGACCTACATTAAAATTGAATGATATAGTAAATTTTAATTTTTCTGTAGCGTACGTGTTGTGTCTTTGTTTGTGAGCAGCAGGAAAAATGTTTCGTGCATTGTATTTCGTTACGTATATTATCCAAGAAATATAATTACATATGTTGACCAGGAATTAACGCGTGATTCTTTAAAGATTGAAACTGTCAATTTTTTATTTTTATTTTGAAAGCAATAGTTTATTGTGAATTACGTCATATCATCAAAACCTTCTTTCAAAAGCCTTTTTATAACAAGTATAAGCTAAAACATTTATTCCACTTTTTTAAACAAAGAAGAAATTCAATAGCGTTTCAATTCTAACAATATCTTATCTAAAACTGAAATATGTTATCTTCGCAAGTAACAAAAATTGGGGGCTTTAGAAAAAAAATTAAATTAAAAAAATATGTTCTATTAGAGTAATATGGAATATTATTTTAAAATTAATTCTTGTTTTCACACCATGTATTATGTACGCTCTTATTTCTCATGAGTGGAGATCTCTCCTTCTCTTAGTGGTATCGAAATATTCACTAGAAAAGGGGGCGCCAGTTTAAAAAAGGTTGGGAATCTATGTTGTAGAAAATGTCAGAACGATGTTTCGAATAAAACTTTGAAGAATTTTACATTAAAATGTTTTAATAAATATTTTCTAACATACTTGGATAAAGTTAGAAAATATTGTCTTTTGTTCTAATTCTATATTGCGATCTACGACTAGTTTTTATGATACTTACACACGTTTTTGCGAACGTGAAGATGGCGATATTGTCTATCTACAGTTGTTTCTTGGTGATGCAGCAAATTCGTCGGCACAACAGCAAACAGTCTGTAAATGCGATCTCGAACACTACTTCTACTCTCGCGGACTAAAAATTTTAAAATTTAAGACTACACAGTACCCTTTTTCAAAAAAATTTTTGGAGACAATTAACAGTAAAAACATAACTCTTTTTCTAGATTTTAATATTAAAGTGAATCTGAAAGTAAAAGATCAGCTTGAACAACCATCATTTTACAATTTAAAAAAAAATAAGAATTTTTGAAGTTTTTTTAAACTTATATAAAATGCTCACTGTTTAAAATGTCATTTTATGTGATTTGTGTTTCTTAGATTATTGCAGACAAAAGTTAGTATGGATTTGAAAAAATCTGTTCTCCGTCGACTTTTAATAATTATTTTTCAGCTTAACCTGGAAAAAACACGAAAATTTCTAAAATATTAAATTAAGCATTTTTTTTTAAAAAAAATATCTAGATACCTCTCTAACCTTAATCCATACTAACTTTTATAAAACATACGTTTGGGAGTGTATACAAAAAATTTCAAGACTATCTTGAGCAGAAAAAAAAGCATTAGGGATTAGAAAACACTTGTATCTTCAAAATTAAAAAGTCTGAGAAAAACACATTTAAACTTTGTAAAGTCATAAAGGAAAATCTAATAATCCCTGCAAAACTCTTAATTCCTTAATGTATTATTTTCCATCAAAAGTTCTACAGTAAAACACTACTTTAATTAAATATGACAGAAAAAAAATATTTTTTTTAAAAATTCAAAACATATTTGGGCATAATATTGATAGCATTTGTTACAACGACAGGTTATTCAGCCTAATCTCAACACAATCTTTTCTCAAAAGTTTTGAAACACAATACATTTATGCACACTATAATAAGGATACTAACATATATATATAAGCTGAAAATCACCAGGTTTGTACTTGAAATTTAATATTTTAGTTTTAAATTAGGGCAGTATAGCAAGTTTTAAGTTTTTGATGCGCAACTTTAAAATACTAAAATATTGTACTACAATATGTTTACTATAATGTACTATAATTATCTGGAATACTTGAATTCAGGATACTTATATTCTAAAGTTTAATTGCAGCATCAGCTGTGGACTGATTTTTAGGTACATCATTTTTAGTACTAATCCATCTCTTCGAAATATTGTTTTTCATAGCAACCTGAAAACGTTTTGGCCATGGCATTTTCTCAACAGGAAAGAATTAATGATTAAGCTTCTAAGTTATATAAACTATTTTTTAAAAACAAACATTTGCCTTAAAATCAATGATAAGTAGCTCTGCGAACTCAAATAATCGAACAGAAATGAATATTGAAATTAATAACCATTTCACACTGAAAGAGTTCGATGTGCTGAAAAACATCTTTCATTAATTCAATTCAAGAGTGGAAAAATGCTTTAAAATGAAACCAAAACCTAAGGCCAGAAAACTTCGAATACCTTAAAAACTAAATTGTTATCAGATCTGGAATTGGGTGGCAGGCTTCCCAAAATATAGGCCACAAAAAAATCGATGTTCTAGAAATTTGTAGGGTATTGTGTAGCCTTAAAATGTTCTTTAACCTTTGAAATAAATCATGATGTGCAAGATCGAGGTTATATGGAGGATGCAACCAGTGGCTTAGCTACCAATAAGCTAGGCAGTGCCGTGCAACGGGGCTCTCAAGCTCAGGGGGTCCTCGGGCCCTGACCACCAAGCAAGCCGAACTTGTAATAATTTCTCCCAAACTTGTAAGCACCAAAACGCAGTAGGGAGAAAGAATTGCTGCTTTTTTTTTCGCAGCCAGAATGAAAAAGAATGGAGTCTGCAAGTAGAACTTATAAACGCAACAGCAGGAGGAAGATGCAGGAGCCAGCATTTTCACTGATCCTAGTTTCGATAAGTGGCAAAGGCATTTGAGTGTTGTAAGATGTAGCAATTAAGTATTTATGTTGTGTTTACGGCGGTTTCAAGGGCAGATTCCATTTTGAAGTTTTGTAAGCAAAATTTAATTTAGCATGTGGATACGTGAAGAGTGTTTGTGCTGGGATTCTCCCTAAATTCTTTCCTTTGTTTTTATAGTGTTGCGAACTTTACTTATTGAAAAGTTTATATTTTTTTCCAATTTTTTTTCATTTTTCTTACTGGTACTTGAAAATAAAGTTTAAGTTCCGCGTGTGTGAAAAAAAAATCTTAACATACATCTTAAAAACCTACACAGGAAGCTATTTCTTCTTGCTCGTTTTATTTTTAATAACTATATGATTCATAATAAACTATTTTCCTGTTTCAGTATTTCGCAATCTATTATCTGGAATAGACTGATGTAATTTGCCCCCCCCCCTCCTCTGTTCTTTCGCAGGTATGTTTTATATTAAATAATTATAATATTATTGTATTATATTTTCTTGTTCATGCATATTTTTTGTATCATTTACTGTCTATCACGTGTCAAATCGAAGCTGGGTAATCACTAAATTTCTCACAAGGAAACTTATCTACTTACATGAAAGTAGTATGTAGCTTTGCTTTCGTATGTTCTGCAGAGTACGATAAAGGGCTGATGTTAAAGTAGCTTTGTATATCTTAAAAAATTAATATATTTTTACTTAATAAAACCCAACCAAGATAGGGACCTCGATTCTTTTTTTCTTTTTGCACCAGAGCCTTTGGATACCTAGCTATGCCACTGAATGCAACATCACGTTCCTATCCAAGCTCCATTAATGCTTGTTGGTGAAGATGAGTAATAAAGATTCCTCAAGCTTGGACTGATCTTTTTTGCTTAATGTTATTATAGACCAGGGGTGGTGAACCCCTTCATGGACCAAAAGCCATTTTTTTTCTGAAGAAGTGTTTAATAAGGTATAGACGTGCCGTCAAATAATTTTTACTTGTGATTATTGGGAAAATAATAAAACTTAAGTACTAACACAAAAACTCTTTATTTACTGCGAAAAAATACCTTTTGCACTGTATAGTTGTAAATGTTTTAGTTTTATGTATAATTCAAATTTTAAAGTAAACATTAGTGTGATTTCTGTTGTTGCAGATCGGATGACAAATAACTTATATTAGGATTGTAATGTTGTTAATGATTGTTATGTAATTGTATGTTACTTTTAGTAGAATGCATGCTGAATTGAAGTCATCTGCCAAACGGTTTTTAAGCAATTAATTATTTTTGATGTGGTTCACTTTTTCGACAAGAGGATTTGTGATTTGTTTCAAAATGCCGTTTTACCGTCTATGTTCTGCATACTACTATTCCAGAACATAAAACACATAATAATGCCTTATTTCTAGATTCACCAAATTTGAAATTATCTGTGTTACACTTACTATCTTGCTCTTTTTGTTCTTTTGCAGAGCTAGCCATGTTAAATAAGAGTAAAAAATCGTAAATACAACAAATAAACTTTAAAATACAGTTGCATCAATGAAATTTACATCATAAGCAGTTGTAGTCCACAACGTAACTAAGGCAGGACAGTGTAACGAACGAGTGTGCTCCCCACCGCTCCGCGACCGATCACTTACGATTTTTTTTAATACTTATAGTGAACTTTATTGCTTTGAAATAAAATGCAAACTATTTTAATCGCTGACGTGCCCAAAATATTGTATCAATGGCACGCGTGCAACTGGTTCGTCGTACTTGTTATAGACTATCCATTTTCCACACCTGACCTTGTGCTATTGTGTTACAATAGTAAGGTACACGTGATTTTAAATATCTCCTTCAAATCGGTACAAGTTTTCACTTGCATGGCTTATTTGTATCAAAATTATTCACTGGTTCAAATATTAATAATTTATGAATGTATGCATTTTCAGTACTGAGTTGAAATCGCCCAATAATATAACAGATATGTCACCAGTGCCGGATTACTCATTAGATGTATTAGGCAATTGCCTATGTGACCTACACTTTTTTGGAACCCACAAGAGCGTGTTCTGTTTTCTGTTGGTGCTCCAAAAACAGGCTACAGGGTCCCTAGAATTTGACAGCCTAGGGCAGGGATGGCGAACCATCGACATGCGCGCCATTGATGGCACGCGGCACAATATTTTGGGCACGCCACCTATCAAAACGGTTTACATTTTAGTTTAGAAACTATATTATTACAAGGAACCCCAAACTTGAAAAACTATTTCAAAGATTAAGATGTACATGAGAAACCAGACAAAGAAATATTCATTGAATAATTTATTTCCCTAATTGATTCTTAAATTAAGGAATTTTCAGCGAAATTTTCTCAGTTCAAAGAATTATCAGAAACGTTCAAGTTTATTATGTACCCTGATGAGACATCATTTGATAAACTGAACTTGCCCCAATTTGATTGGTTTGCAATTGAAGAATTTTTGAAATGCAACTTAGTGATTTCTTGTCTAGTTCAATATGGATTTAAAAACGTATTGAAACAGAAAGATTAACAAGCAATATAAGTAAAAATGCCAATAACGAAATTTTGGAAACATTAAACTCGATTCCAGATACATTAAACTGTTTGAAGAAGCAGGCTAATGCTATTTTAACCATATTTTCATCGACCTATGCCTACGAGTCATTAATTTCAGAAATGAATAACATTAAAAACTCGTTTGGCAGATGACTCCAATTCAGTATGCATTGCTAAAAGTAACATCTTACAATCTTAATATAAGTTATTTGTCAACTATATATATATAATCTGCAACAACTGAAGTCACACTAATGTTACTTAAATTTAATTACACGTATAACTCAAACATTTACTATTATACAGTACAAAATCTATTTTTTCGTAGTAAATAAAGAGTTTTGTGCTTCATTATTCTCCCAATAACCACAAGTAAAAATTCTTTGAGGGCACGTTTATATCTTATTAAGCATTTCTTTAGAAAAAATGACCCACATAAAGGTTCACCACCCCTGGCCTTGGGGAACTACAAGTCGTTTAATCTGACACTTTATGTCACTGCCATATAATGATTCAAATCTATGTATGTATCCGCTGTCTTGTAATAATCTATGTTGAATAGGTAGTATGTCTTTGATCAGATAGTAAGTTAAACATATACATCAAAGACAGGAAATGGTTGCATTTTGTATAGTTCGATTAACCATAAAAGCGTGTTTTTTAGTTTTTAAATTTTTTTAACTATACTTATTCACAATTTGATGTTAAGCAGTTGTTATTCATGCACAATGTTTATAAGAAATCTTGATTCGAATTTGGACTATAATTTTTTCTCTTCTGCAAATTAGAATTTTTTTAAAAGCTTCCTTGAAGACACAAATCATTCAGAAAAGTATTCAAAAAAATGATAATAAAATAGAAAATAAAAAAAAAAATTATAAATTAAAATTTAAAATTTTTTATTAATCTTTCATTCTCACAATTATTTATGCAATGAATCCATGTTTGGTGATGGCTTTTTCAATATCGTTTTGAATTGTTTTCTTGAAAACAAAATACCAAGAATAAAGTGTAATTTAGACACTAGATTAACTGAAAAAATAATTATACTTGTTTTGAGTTATGAAGCAAAGTGCACATATTCACGTGCAATACATACCTGTATTAATCTTTGACATCCAGATATTTTTTGATGTTTGATATTAACTTTCTTTCGAATTCATTATGTTCATGCGATCGACTCGTATACTGGAAGTTTTTCCTTTTAGTAGTTTCCACCAATCCATCTTTTTTGAGTTGACGTAGTTTAAATCCTGCCCGAGCTTTTAGAGCAGAGGTTCCCAAACTTTTTTGTCTCATAGACTCCTCGCCATGTTTTTCGGTTTTGTGTAGACCCGTACATACCTAATATTAAATTTTTTCACACTTATAAACTTAAATATTTTTGGACAGCTGGTATAGCACTACTTACTTTAAAAGTTTTATGTTTCTAACTGTAATTAAATAGAGCGTTTAAAACTTAAGAAACACAGGTGAATTAATTAAATTAAAATTTAATTAATATTTGAAATAATTTTTGCATAATATAATAAATGTTTTTCATGAGTGGGATGAATCTATTGCTTCAATATCAAATGTTCAACATTTGGCTTTAATCTTTTCAGATTTAACCCTAATCTCCGCGGTTAGTAGAATCCAATCTTCCTTTTTTTTATTTCTGTTTTTATTTTGGAGATTGCCTAGCGCGCTGAAACTCCTCCGCTCTGGGAAAAGCAATTAAAAACTTTCTTGAGATGTTCCATAATTCGGGATAAATAACAGGTATATCTTTTTAAAGCAAAAATTGTTGACATTCGTTTCTAAACTTTACTTTAAAATCTTTGTTAGGTCTATTAAAATCAGTTCCTTTCTTAATCAGACATTTCTTTTAATGTGACAACTTGAATTCATTACGTACTGTGATATTACCATAGTCAAAGCATTCTCAAACCTAGTTTCATAACCTAAATAAAGAACATTTAAATGTTGAACACAGGTTAAAACGTCATTTTTCTGTAGAAATTGAGAAACTGTTAAAATTCACGACGGACGTCCAATTTTATATTCCTTTAGCTTTATTTTGGCATGAAGCACTGAAATGATAGTCTGGAAGTACTTTTTCTTATATATTCGCCCACACCTTTTTTTTTTACCACAGATTTTATTTCTCACCACTAAAGTCGTGTGTGTGGATAAGAATAGATAAGTTCCTTATATCAATAAAATTATCAATCGAAACCTACTCTTACCTTTCTAAGATTAATTAATCTATGAAAAATCATAGAAATAATTTACTAAGTATTTTATTTATGTGTATGTTAAAATAATTAAATTATAATTTTAAACGAAATTCTACTTTCCACTTAATATTTATTTTCCGACTGTACTTATTCGCGTATAGGATCAAACAGTTAATACTTTCTCAGAAAAGATCATTCACCTAGGGATTGCAATATCGGATCACAAGTTCAATGCTGGGATTCCGTATGTTTTCGATCTTAATACCGGGATACCGGTTTTAATATTGGTAGAAGTGTTCGAAAAAGAAAGAAAATACAGGTGTTTCTTTGTTTTATTAGAGAGTGTAAATATCACAAAAAATTAATTTGTAATTTTTAAATAAAAACAGTATATAATGAATCACAAAAAAGTAAAGGGGAACATCTTATTTATTTAAATCAGAAAAAAGGTGTAAATATCACTATTCAATCTGTGGTACTATTACCAATTTTTGAAATTGATCTTAAAAAACATTATGCATTAATTGTACCATAATTAAACCTGGAACGTAATTTTGAGCAAAAATTACCAGCTGTCGAAAACGCTCTTTCTGCAACGTCGCTAGTTAGTGGTATTGTTAGAGAGCTAGCTATACGCAATGTACTTTTCCCAAGTATTTACCTCTAAATCTCTCATCTTCAAATAAATCAATTTCTTGTCGGATGGTTTTGCATACAACTGATTGTTGAATTTTTTTTAGTTATCACTAATTTTAATTTTTGTTCAAGAGACAATTCCTTTTCACTATCGACATTAGTGTCATAATCATCTTCGATAGCTGTTCCGAATTCTTTTGACTGTGGGTAAGGTTTGTGGGTAAAAAAATTTAAGAAAATTTACGATCAAATTTTAATTATATATAGTTAGTCTTCTTTCTTTTTCATTTTCATTTAGAGAATCATTATGATATGTAAATACAAGTATGATATGCAAATACAATGTGAATAACAAACTCCCTAATTTAAAAAATATCGAAATATTGCGTACTTTCTTCACAAATAAAACCTTGCTTTCACATATACGAATCCTGCGCGTGTTCAATATCGCTCTGAGCCTCCCTCCTTCTTGGATAATTTACATATTTTATCACTTCTCTGAACTGTACGATGCAACTTTATATTCACTATCTAATTAATTTCGCCCGTTAGGGAGACATAAAAACAAAACCCCATACTATTTTGCTATCTTGGCGATCCCTGAGCAAATAGTGGAAACAATTTAAAAAAAATTCTAGTAAATATCGAAAAACCGGTCTTGTGAATACCAGTATTACAAAATTGTAGAAATGGCTCAAAATACCGGTATTGCAATGCCTACATGCAACCATCCATTTATGACCATACTTTCCCACGCTTTGTACTCTATTTGAAACCTAAATGAAGTAATGATGATTTAGTAGTTATTGAAATAAATGTACGATGCAACTGAAAATCAGACATAGTTGGCGTTGGTTGGCGATACTGGAAAGTTGTTGAAAACATGTATGTACATTTATATAAAACCAGCTGGAATCCCCGTTCTTCGCACGGGTGAATTGAAGAATTAAACACTACAGATTGAAGGATAAAGATGTTTTTTTTTAATGAGTTAATTTAACGGGAATTGCAAATTAAACAAAAGAAAAAGCTTTTTGCATATCTCAGCGGAACCAAAAAAAAAACCATATTTGTTCAGTTTTAGCACTGTAGATCTAATAGCTGATAAAAAGACTTGTGTCACGCCCCGTAACTCTCTTGTGGGTCAATTTTTGAAAACTCCTTCCTAGGCTGATTTCTGCTCAGCAAAAGTAACTCATTGTTACAACTTTTGTATAATGAACGCTTAAAATAGTGTAAATAATTTATAACTGGATGTGTAATACGTTAATATTATTTTCTGTTGTATTTATTTTATGTTAAAATTGTAAGCAACTCCTTTCCTTACATTATAATGGCGATTCAATGAAAACATAGCGTAAGGTTGTGATAGAGCCGAGTTGGCATCATTTTTGGTGCTCATGTTGACAACTTGGCGCCTGATTGAACGCTGCAGAACTTGTTTTGCTGTAGCGCCACCTGGTGAGGAACTACAACAAAGAGGATCGCACAAAAACCTTAAAAAAATACATATACGTGGCAATTTTCATAGTGATCGGTTAAACGGTGTTAGAGTGAAGCGAGGGCATAGATACACAAACATCCATTTTTATGTACCTAAAATCCGGCGTATAACGCGCACTTTTAGCATAAAAAATAAGATCGAAATTCAAGGGTGCGCGTTATACGCCGGGCATGAAAATGAGAGCTCTAAAAATAAGAAAAAGAGAAGAGCATAAAAAAAGTTTGACTTTTACATATATCGAAATATGTTTATTTGAAAAAAATGACAATCCTTATGAACTTAAAGGGTTGTAATTCTAGAAATATACTATTTTTCTAAAGCTTTTGGGAAAATACCTTGAATAAATGGTTTCAAAACATAAAAGTATTGCATACGTACATTTCAGAATTCTTTCTAAAAAAGTAGGTGCTCGTAATACGCCAGATTTTACTGTATTTAATTTGTTGCTATGGTAGAGAAGTGTGTGTGGATGTAATGGTCGTTGTCAGTATTGCCGTCGAGTAGTGGATTTGAGTAGTAATGCTTACATCGGGTTACGGGCTGGTGTAAGGTAATGCTGACTAGCTTTCAAGGCCTCACTGGGTGTGGTATTCTAAAGAATGAAATGCCATCTCAGCTGTCTTCTCGCCATTCGACCGTGATTAAAAATTACTAAGTCCGCCAATAAGCCCTCTTATTGTTTCTATTTGCGTAGTCAATAAATAATCATTGTGGTTTTAATCGATTTTCAATTCAACTTTTTTTTTTTAGAGAAATGTACTGATAGAAGATGTTCTAAAGAAGTTTCGAATAAAACTTTTTTAACAGTTTTTTATTAAAATGCTTCGAATATTTAAGAACTTCTTTGTAGAAAAATCTAGAAAACATTGCCTTTTGTTTTAATTGCGTGTCGTGGCCTATGTCTAGTTTATGAGATACTTACACAACACGTTTTTCTGAGTTATTGTTAACGTGAAGATGGTGATATTATCACCTGCAGTTGTTTCTGGGTTAAAATCGGTTTGATGGTGACACAAGTTCGTCGGCACAACAGCACGTAAAGCACAATGCTTCAGTAAATGCCATCTTGATCTCGAGAACTCTTTTAATTCACACGGACTGCAATTTTTGCAATTCAAAATGTTTTGTAAACTTCGAAATAAATCATAGCCCAATGATGCGCGTATGGGGCTATATGGGGTATGCGACGTCACGACATTTTCGTACGTGTAAACTGAAGATGCCTGAGAAAGATTCATCCTGCTTGGCCCGTGTTCTTTTCTGATAAACGTTATTGAACATTGTCTATTTTTCATCTCCGATCTTGCATTTTTGGATTATAATACAGGTTATTGATAAGAGAAGTAGAATACGCATGACTTTGAAATTCTTTGAATATTTTTATCAAATCTGTACAAGTTTTCATCTGTGTGGTTGATTAATATCCAAATCATTCCCTAGTTAACGTTTAAAGAATTTTTTTAAGGTATGCATGTTAAAGGTCTAAATTTTCATCACTGGCGTTGAGATCGTTCATTTATACTTGTGGTAAGTCTCTGTTATATGTATCACAAATTAATGGCATGTATACTGTTAAGTGTTGTACAAATAGTTCATGTGACGCCCCCCCCAAAAAAAAACAGTGAAAATTTGTCGCAAGAGGGCACTAGTGTGTATAGAGGGCAGTGTGTGTGTAAACTATGAGAAAGAGAGCGTATGGAGAACGCTCGAATAAAATTCTTGAAATGAGGTTCCTGCCATCTGATTTTTGGTGTGAATTTTTAGTGAAAACAGCAGTGAGTGAAATAGCGAGAAAATATATACAATCAATTAAAAACATCAAATATGTGCACGTATCTACGGTATTGTAATAAGCAGCTTGATGTAATAATCTGTGGTGTATATACGTGCTTTCTAAAATCACTTAATGACAGCTGAATATGATTATATTTGTTTATTGTTATCTCTTATTGCACCTATATAGGCCCTACATCCAACACATCCTTGAAATGAGGCAAGAATTTGATTTCTATTGGGATACACGACCATTTTAAATTCATTTTGTTGATGAGCTTTACCACTTGGCTCTTTCAAATGCCATTGCCAAGTCGATAGTCTGTACTAGTTTCCTAATTCAGCTTCAAGCATAGAATATTTTGAGTTTTAAGCATAAGCTTCTTCTTTTTTTTTTTTTTTTTTACATTTGTTGCGATATAATAAGAATAAGCTCGAATGTATGTAAATCACTTCAAAAATGTGATTTTTTTAGATAAAATTTCGAGTAGCATTTCATTTTTTCCCTTCTAAAACTCCCATGTTATCTTACTGTTTCATTTTACATGTTTCAATGAAACATTTTATATACTACATTAGTATTCAAATTAAAAGAATTTTTTTTTTTGCTTATATCTCTGGATATACTGTACAGATTTTTATGAAGTTTGGAATTTTTACTCGATATTATATTTAAAAGTCCTATACAACAGTTATGATGCACGTTCTAGATCGTAGGTATGGTAATAAAATGAACAATAAAAAATATGTTAATTCGAAGTATAGTTCCCTCTCATTATTATTCATCATTCATAGTGCAGAATTTTGTTGTGAATGAGACAATTTACGAGCTCCTTGCGGTCGATTCCTCTAACAATGCTGTTTTCAGTCGAGTTATAATTCCCTCCAATTGAAGATATGTTTTACAAGGTTACTAGCTGGTATACCCGTTCTTCGCACAGGTGAATTGAAAAATTAAACAATACAAATTGAAGGATAAAGAAGTTTTATTGAGTTAATTTTACGCGAATTGCAAATTAAACATATCTCAGCTGAACTAAAAAATCGCATTTGTTATATTTTAAGTCTGTAGGTCTAATAGCTGATATAAAGGATTTTTTAAAAATTTATAATGGCCCCGTAACTCCCTTATGGGTCGATTTTTGAAGGGGTGTTGGAAAGCTAAAATCTTATTTTTTTTTGACAATTTGAGATTTTTACATTTTCAAATTGTATAGATTTTAACCTTCCTAAAAATACCTTACTTGAACCTCTGGGGTATTTAGAAGCCTTTAAAATGTATTTTTAAATATTCGTTGAATTTGGGCAACGCCCATTTTAATGGCGAAAATTGTAAACAAATTACTTTGTTTATGCTTAAAAGTGTAACGATTGATATAAACCAAAACATTTATCTTTTATTTTAAATTGAGTCTTTTATTTTTTTTATTTCCCAGCCGATTAGAAGTCTCACTGTATATATTAAAATCAATTTATCTCAAAATGTAAATTTTAATGTGCGATGTACCTTTTCTGAGCAACTACTGTTCACAGGTACGTAAATTTTTTTATGAATTATTTATAATGATGTCTAATATATACTAAAATGAGCTTTTTGTAAAACACTCAAAAATTTAATTTTTACAAATTTTTAAGTAAAAAATGGGTGAAATTTCGCAATGTTTGATAAAATATTTCATAATTTCTTAAAAAATTCAAAATTAGCTAAAAGCTCATTTTAGTATAATGAGAGAGGTGTACTTTAATAGTATGAAAAATTTCAAGCATGTACATGAAACAGATTTTGAGAAAAGGTACATCGAAAACAGCCAATTTAACATTGTCAGTATAGAGAGAGAGAGGTTTCCAACTCCTCTGAAAACACCTTCCTACGTTGATTTCTGCTCGGCAAAAATAACATATTGTTACACATTTTGTGTAATGAATGCTTAAAATACTGTAAATAATTTATATCTGGATGTGTCATATTACTTTCTGTTGTATTTATTTTATGTTAAAATTGTAATATTCGCAAACAAAGCCGTTCCTTATTTTTTAATGGAAACAGCGAAATGTTGGCGATAGAGCCAATTTGGCATAATTTTGGCGCTCATGTTGGCAACTTGTCGATTGATTGAATGGCGCAGAAGCTGATTTGCTACAGAGCCACCTGGTGGGGAGCTAGAACAAAGAAGATAATACTGAAACCTCTTCTACGCAAAAAAAAAAAAAAAAAAAAAAAAAAAAAAAAAAAAAAAAAAAAAATATACATGCCAATTTTCATAGTGATCCGTTGAACGGTGTTGGGATGAAGCGAGTTCATACATAGAAACATCCATTTTGATGTATATAAATGATTTAAAGATCTAATTGATCCATCCTGAATGATCCAAGCTCACCAATGAGTACTTGGAACAAGATGCTATACAGTGCACACATTTTGCTTTTCTTTAAAATTAATGCCTTTTGTACTGCGTTTTAAAAATGGCCAGCAATTTATTACTGAAATTACATGTTGTGGATAACAACTTCGTAACTGATTCTATAATCACGTGTCCTCTTTATGATGAAAAGAATAATGCAGAGTGAATAATCTTTCTTGCATTAGTATCATTTGATGTTGAATAAATACCGAGTTTTGTTGCCCTCTCGATAATGACACGTGTCAGCCCAATTCTGTACGACATGAAATTGTTGATAAGTATTCTGTAATATCAGCCGTTTTAATAATTTATTTAAAAAAATAAATGGAGTGAAAAAGTTGATAAGATTTTGATAAATTAGGTTCTTTGACGTAAATCGATTTCCAAATGTTCTTATTACAGTTTTGGAGCTTTAGCTTTGTCTCATTTTGCTTGCTATCACTTTTTTTAAAGAAAACTATTTAGTTTTGAAAATAAACTATCTTTATTGTGGATAAACTATCTTATGTTTTATTCCTCCTCAACTTCTCTCAAGAGGAAATTGATAAAATACACTTCATAAAATAAAGTTTATTTATTATTATTCTTTTAATTTCTGAACATATGATATATTTTTTGGAATTAGCTTTCCAACGTTTTTAAACTTAACAATTTTTTTTAAATTTTATGTAATGCAGTATTCCTAAGACTTTTTATCGCCGCGGTCCGATCCACGTTTGATAATTTGAGCGTGTCCCACTGAGTGGAAGGATGCGTCGAGAGATTGCTTATATTTTAGTTTGTTTTTATTAAATAATATTAATTTAATTGCATTTAAATATGCCTTCAGAATTACACCAAAAATGAATATAAAGTGATTTGATATGGAATATAGAGTGATTCCCATGGAAAGTGGTACAAACCCAAGAGAAATACACCACAGTAAATAAAATGGAAATAATTTTGTGTTTCTCTTGAGTGGCCCTGTACATGAAAAATAGAGTACTATGAGATTTTACTGTTTTAATCATAAAATGTTTTTTTTTATAAAACTCTTAAGGGGTGTTGGAAAGCTAAATTCTTATTTTTTGGACAATTTGAGATTTTTACATTTTCAAATTGTATAGATTTTAAACTTTCTAAAAATACCTTACTTTAACCTCTAGGGTATTTAGAATCCCTTAAAACGTATTTTAAAATAATCGTTGAATTCGGGCCACGCACATTTTAATGGCGAAAATTGTATACAAATTACTTTGTTTTTGCTTAAAAGTGTAACGACCTATATA
Organism: Trichonephila clavipes; assembly: GCA_019973935.1. Classification (NCBI taxonomy): domain Eukaryota; kingdom Metazoa; phylum Arthropoda; class Arachnida; order Araneae; family Nephilidae; genus Trichonephila; species Trichonephila clavipes. The sequence continues at coordinate 2,467,951 of BMAU01019416.1, read as the reverse complement.
ATCCAAAACATGTATCTCTTATTTTAATTTGAACCTTTTATTTTTTTATTTCCTAGACAATTAAAAGTCTCACTGTATACATTAAAATCAATTTATCTCAAAATGTAAATTTTAATGTGCGATGTACCTTTTCTGAGAAACTACTGTTCACAGGTATGTAAATTTTTTATGAATTATTTATAATGTCTAATATATACTAAAATGAGATTTTTGTAAAAAATCAAAAATTTAATTTTTACAAATTTTTAAGTAAAAAATGGGTCAAATTTCGCAATGTTTGATAAAATATTTCATAATTTATTAAATTCAAAATTAGATAAAAGCTCATTTTAGTATAATGAGAGAGGTGTACTTTAATAGTATGAAAAATTTCAAGCATGTACATAGAACAGATTTTGAGAAAAGGTACATCGAAAACAGCCAATTTAACATTGTCAGTATAGAGGGAGAGAGAGGTTTCCAACTCCCCTTAACAAATATTTTACTTTGAATATATTTAAAACGTTGATTGGCGCAGCATAGCCAAAATTGGCTCTTGCGCCATAAAACCTTACACTCACCCTTTAAAAAAAATTAGTATAAAAAATGCATTGGATGGCACGACAGACGATATCGTGTGGGTAAAGTGCGATGCTGGCGCCAATTTCGAAGTTAGCTGTGACAATGGAAGTGACGAATTATTCTCGAAACATAGTACTAACTGTTAGAGTAATTAAAAGTTCATGTATGTGTATTTAAAAGTTTTTAATACTAGTAAAATAAATAATTAACTTATTATTTATCATTAAATTTTATCTTAATTTCATACGTATCCTTTCACACATTTTTGTTTAATTTTTTCTCATAAAAAGCACGGCATAGAATCGACGGTAGCTTAGATTCAAATAAATACGCCATATATATATAAAGTAACGATCTTACACTTCCTACTATCCGTCCGAACAGCATAGTGATCAAGGTAACGAAATCGTGGTTGGACTGTCATGAGTTCGAGCTTAGTACCGGTGAAACCCAACGCATAGAAGGCAATGCGTGTTGAATACGTTGAGGCTTCTTCCCGTTGTTGTGGTGTGGAAGTCAGGAGGGGGTGCGTGCTCACTCAAGTGTCATTCTCGTCAATTGACCATGGTTCAAACTTGCGTCTCCCTCGAGTCACTAAATAGTGCGACGTTAATATTCACTCACTCACCTTCCTACTATCCACATGGCGAGACCATTTGGTTAAAATTATCTGTTGTAGTATATTTCCCTTTCGAAAAAAAAAAAAACTTATTGCCTTTTCTTCGTTCCTCTGCAGTTTCAGATGTTCATGTTTGTGGCGAAATTGTAGATTAATCCAGCAAACAGTATGATAAAAGAAATGGCAGTAAAACTGAAAATAGTTGAATATACTTCTTAAATTTTACATTTTTGGTAAATATAAATCTTAATAATTAGCTGAGCGCCATCTATGTAATAGAAACTGTCGTAAGAGCGTCATAGTGGTGTTTTCTGGGGTACCTAAATTTTCATTTAGGATGAAGAGGAAAATTTAAAATCTCACGTTGAATATAGCACTTACCCCCTTATGAAGATCCAAATCAGTTAAATCCTTTTGAAGAAATATGCAATATTTAACAAGTGGAAATACAAAACTAAACAATATATATAATTGGGACCTTTTTTTTCAAAACATCTACAACGAATCTTTATTTTCAAATCTCTTTACGATATCTTGTCTCTTATCTCTTCTCAGAATAGCAAATTAAATAAATAAATAAAACCTAAAAAAATTGGCTTTGTCATTAATTGAAATCAGATTTTTACTTAAAAGAAGGACGCCTGAGCCAAAAAAAGATTTAACGTGCAGCGCCCCCATACCTATACGGTGTGTGGTCGGAGAACTAGGCTCGAACTCGTAACACGCCAGCCACGAACCCATGATCTTGACCACTAGGATATCGCGTTCACGAGACCCTAGCTAGTCTCAGTTCTACAGTTATCATTACACAAATGGTAGGAATCTTAAAATATCATGCAATGTTAAGATCCCTCCCATTCGATGATCGAAATTAGTCAAAAGGTTTTAAGTATATATTTCGTACTTTAAAAGTGGTAATACAAAACTAAACATCATATAAGATTGGGATTTATATTCTGTAATATTGTTAACACATGATCATTATTTTGAAATTTCTTTCGCAAAACCACAATTAAAAAAATTCTCAGATGACTTCAATTTAATCGGCCACTTTGTTCGGATAGACATTTTCTTTTCGCACACTAGTGTTTTTGTGAAACAAAACTGATGTTGTTTACCGGATGTATTAGGAAGATATTCTCTTGTGCTAGCAGCGAATGTGCCAGACTGATTACTAAACATCAAAGCATAATTTGATTGTGATGAAATATATTTCCATACATTATACGTTATATTGCTATATATGTGGGAGTCCGAATAAACCTTCCATTAAAAATCAGACTCTTCAGAAGGCGGGATTTTAGATTGGCGAGGTGGCTTGTCTAGGGGTAAGTATTTAAGGGTGAGTGATGAATTAAATGAATCTTTATTTTGATTCATTCTTCTTCCTGTCTTGGTAGAGTTCAGACGCAGTTTTTCTGCCCTCGACTGCGACCCCGTTTTCAAGCGTTTCGCCCCGAATTTGGATCTTTTTGCATCCGCGTTTTCGTTTCAACAGTGTCACTTTTTGGCCTTGTTCCTTCAAATATAACCGATTGAGGTTATTTCTTCGGATTAATTTTTAAATTTTTCCGCTTTTTGAAGAAGTTAGATTCGACACGCGGCATGTGTTAGGCCTCGCGCCTCACTGCAGTTTTCGACCCGGATTGTGTTTTTCATTTTCAGATTTTGGATTACTATATGGATATGTCCGCTCCCAGGACAGATGTGGCTTCATCTATCAAGGTAGGTGATTTATATTTACCTTAGAACCTATGACTTTTGACGCTATTGCAGCTAATGATTACTTAGAGAAATGTACCACGTGCATAGAATCAGAGGATTTATGTGACGTGCTAGAAGAGATTTTGGTCACCCTTGACGACCCCGATTTGCCAAACACGCCTGAGAGACTTAGGCTTGTTAATTCTGTTCAGTGGACAGCACTGAAATGTTCGAGAAAATCTATTAGACTCCAAAACAAGGAGTTTAAAGATTACATTAGGGACATCGAGCGACATAATCGCGTCCCCACTGCGGCTTCACCCACTTCGCAGCCGAAGCGGAAATCAGCCAAGCGCCAGCCCGCATCGCCTAGCAAGCAGACGCCGTCGAAGAAGCAGGCGAAGTCGGAGCGAAAGCTCCCACCCACATCCACCTCCCCTCGTCATATTGAAGGCGCTGAGTCTTCTATGGAGGAAGGGGAAACGTCAGCCGAAGAGAGCTCGGATGAGGTTTCAAAAAAACCAGTTAATCCTGTGATTGCGCCAAGCAGCCCGGCGGCGAAAGCCGTTGAGAGCGCTAGCGCTCCCGGAACCAGCGAGAAAGATGACGGCTTTACTTTTGTTGGCCGAAACGGAAGACGCATTGCTCCTATAGTGATTGATTCACAGAGTAATGCCACCGAGCTCCTTGACCAGTTAGGGAAGTTCTGCAACACACCACTCGAGGGGCGTTTTGAGAACGGGAAACTCGGAGTTTTCCCGGCTTCTGCTGAAGAGCACAGGTTGATACAGAAATTTATCTCGGACAAGAAATTGCGGTCTCACACATTTGACATGGCCCACAACAAACAGTTGAAGGTAGTCTTGAGAGGTTACCCACAGATTTTAACCAGGAAGAACTCATGTCAGAGTTACATTCATTTGGTTTCCAACCCAATCACATTTCCCTGTTGAGAAACAGGAAAACAAACACAAATATGCCACTGTTTCTGGTAACCCTCCCCAAATCCCCTGAAAGCAGGGGAATATTCAACATCAAAACAGTTGGATTTTTTAGAGTTGCCGTTGAGCCTCTTAATAAATCCACCATGCCCCCGCAGTGCTATCTCTGCCAAGAATTTTTTCATCACTCTCGGTTCTGCGCCAGAGCACCGAAGTGTCTGAAATGCTCAGGAGGCCATCTCACGTCTGATTGCACCAAGTCAGCCAAGGCCCCGGCTAAGTGTGCCAACTGCAGCGGCCCGCACCCTGCAAACTTCTCGGGATGCCCCAGGAATCCCATCAACACAAAAACAAACAAGTCAAAATCGACGAAGAACGTCTGGCAAGAGCGAGCGGCTGCGCGCAAGGATAATAAAAAACAGCCAACAACACCTTCCTTCGCGGAAGTAGTTAAAAAAGGCACAAACAACAATTCTCTGGATGCCAAAGAAGTCATGAATCAAATGGCCCAGATGATGTCGAAGTGGGGACAAATGCTGTCCATATTAGAAACTAAGCTTTAAAATTAAAATTCAATTGTAGTAATAGGGATCACTCTCTCAGGTTTTTTAGCTGGAATGCTAATGGATTAAAAACTAATTTAGAGGAATTAAAAGATTGCATTATTGATTATAACCCCGACGTAATCGGGATACAAGAAACTCATCTTCGTCCTGCGGACAGAGTTAGCATTCCAAATTACACTTGTCACAGAAGTGACCGCACAACACATAGAAGGGGGCGGAACGGCCCTCTTCGTCAAGAATTCTATTAGTCACCACGCCATTCTAAATGTTTCAAACACCTTTGAAAATTCATCAGTCATACTTCAGTTAGGAAACAACTGTAAGATTACTGTGGCGTGTATTTATACACCTCCACACGGCTCCATTAATACTACGGAACTCGACGCAATTCTCATCCATAGCAACAAAGCCTTTCTCTTCGGCGATTTTAATGCTCGACATCCCAGCTGGAACCCAGGCAGGGCAAACACAAATGGTAATATTCTGTGCAATTGGGCCGTTGGGTCGGCACTGGATATTCTTGCCCCCGATACTCCAACACACTTCAACAGTCGACACTCCAACGCTATCCTTGACATAGGCTTTGCAGTTAATTTATCTCACACTGAAATTTTTACTATAAATACACTTAGCAGTGACCACAATCCAGTTTTTTTTTATTTCGTCACTAATAATGTACTTCCACCAATCCTTAGAACTTTAAAAACTACCAACTGGATTAAATTTCAAGAAATAATTGATCACAGCATTCCCGGAAATCCCCGGATAGATGATTTGGATCTAGCCGTTCAAAATTTTACCAGCAATATTTCGAATGCTATTTCTGCTTCCACATCCACCAGATTAATTACCACTCCACACCTCCGCCTCCCTGAAAACATCAGAGAGCTTATCCGAGCTAAAAATAGATTCCGTAAACTCTGGAATGATACCAGATACCCGCCATACAAACGCGAAGTTAATGCTCTCATTAGACAGATCAGGAGAGAAATCCAAGAACATAAAAACAGGACCTGGAAAGATTTTCTATTAACTTGAAATCCTGAGGACAATTCCTTGTATAATCTACATAGGAAATTTTCTAAAAGGCATATCCCCCTTCCACCTCTTCATGGTCTGGGTGGAATGGCCTATTCGGATTTCGAAAAGGCGGAGGCTTTCAAAGATACACTTGAAGTCACATTTTAGGAAAATGAAGAACCCTACTGTGACGACAAGATTGAAGAAGTTGAATGTTTAGTCGATGACTATTTCGACAACTTCGCAACATGCACGCCACCTCCGAGGTCAGAGGCATTATTAAAAAACTGCAGAATAAAAAAGCTGCAGGCCCCGATCAAATCCCAAACATAGCATTTAAATATTTTACGCAAAATGCGCTTACTCACTTAACTAAGTTGTACAATCAATGCCTCATTAAAAATCACTTTCCTACACTATGGAAGCAAGCAAACGTCATTATGCTGGCCAAGCGAAATCAAGATAGAACATATCCACAAGGCTACAGACCAATTAGCTTAATTAATGCCACTGCTAAGATATTCGAAAGAATTATTTTAACTAGAATCAAATCTCACTGCAAAGCCATAGATTGTATTCCCCCGGAGCAATGCGGCTTCCGGGAGGGCCATTCAACGCTACACCAACTGATACGTGTAACAAACATTATAAACGAGGGTTTTGCCCACACATTTTATACTGTAGGTGTCTTTTTAGACGTTAAAAGGGCATTTGACAAAATGTGGCACGATGGCCTCACGTACAAATTAATTAAATTACAGTTCCCTGATTATTTAATTAAAATTATTCATAATTTCTTACACAATAGAACTTTTTAGAGTTCGTGTAAATAATTCATATTCAAACACGGGATCTTGCCTCTCTGGGGTCCCTCAGGGATCTGTTCTCTCACCGTACTTGTACAACATCTACACACATGACTTTCCACCGTCAGTACTTGCCTGTTTGCGGATGATTCCGCAGTTCTCTCGCAAGGTGTCCAGCTGAATTACACTATTAAAAATATTCAACACTTTTTAGATAAACTTGAAACGTGGCTTACACATTGGAGAATTGCAATAAATGTAGATAAATCACAAGCAATTGTTTTCAGGAAATGGGGGGTTATTGACCCGCCTATCCAAATTACACTTTTTGATGACAACATACAGTGGGTTCCGGTGGTGAAATATCTGGGTCTACACATTGATAGCCGCTTAACGTTCAAAAAGCACATCGACTATCTATCTGAGAAATTCTGGGGTAGAATTTCTCTAGCCATCTCCCTTGTCGGGAGGAGGTCTCCTCTATCCCTAGAAAATAAAGTCATTCTCTACAAGCAGATTCTGCGCCCAGTTATCACTTATGGTTCACCCGTTTGGGGAGCCTCAGCCGCCACCCACATGAAAAAAATTCAAGTAATGCAAGACAAAATTCTACGCGTCATGACGAACGCACCTTGGTACGTCCGAAATGACGTGATTCACAACGACCTACAAATGGAGCCGATTTCTCATTACATCACTAAACTATCTAGAAATGTATTTAAATCTATTGAATCTCATGTCAATCCAATTATCAAAGCACAAACATTATTTACGTATCCTCATCCTAAAATTAAATATTCATACTCTTCGACGAAGTGGAGAAACCCGCTTCGCCCTCCATAACTCAACAATTAAACACTCTTTTCACACTCTCAACAACACATTTTAGCTGCACTGCACTGCACTGCGTCATTTTATTTTGGGTTCTTGGGTGATAAGTCACCGCCTTTGAGTCACAGCCTTCGGCCGTCCCGCGTTCCTTCCTGCCTTCTTCCCCTCCCCCCGCCGGCGCTCTGCTTCGATAGAGCGTTCCGAGTTTCGGGGTACGTCCTCCCTCCCCGTTTTGTCGGGGAGATCTCTTGATTAGATCCGCATTCCGTCATATGGTTTCACTTTTCCTCCCACCCTTCTGGGAAAAGGCGCTGTTGCGCCGTCGCCCGCGTTCCATCTAATTTTAGTTTAGTAAATGAATCTAAGTCATTTAAACACAAATACTTCTTTTAAGTAAAAAAGAGAATTTATTTAAAGTTAAAGGAAAATATTTACAAAAGAAGATAATTACAAAGAGAAAGAAATGCAGGAATTAGGTTAATTAAAAGTTGAGTTATACCTTTAGAAGACGGGGAAATAAACCTTTTCTCATTCTTGGATGTTAGGACTGGTGGTGCCGCGCTGGGCGCGGAAATGCGGTAAAGACGCGACGTGTTGATCAAGCAGTGGTTAATTGGCCTCTGCCAAAAATTATTCAAGCCGGAGCTACGAAAGCTCACTAGATGGCGCTGCTTCGGAATGCAGTAATAAATAAAACTGAGATTTATGGTCCTCTGAAAAGGATATGACTCAACCTTTTTACAAATGTTTCAAAGGGAAAATCCTACATATATATATATATATGTATATATATAATATTTATAATTTATCAATATCTTTCTCTTGACAAATATAATAAATAAGTATGTAAACAGTATTTCATACAAATCTATCCTTCATTCAACCCCGTCTTTAGAAGTAGTTATTTTTTAAGGTACATTATCTTCCTCTTCAATAAGAATATAACATCCACTTTAAATTTCAGTAGTGCCACAAAAATGAGGATAAAATTTTCCCCAAAACGTCACTTATCTCTTTTATATTTTACACAAATTCCATCCACAATGAAAACTTAAATCTCTCTATAAAAAGGATTTAAGTCTACTGATTAATCTCACTCATCCGAAGTCGGATGTTGTGAATAAAAATGATTTGTGTGAATGAGTGGCTGCATGGCGCCACGTTTTTGTAACTGTGAAGAGGTTGTGTGACGTCATTATGTTCTGTATATAAAAAGGGTGAAGCAATCACGTGCTCACGCTCACTCGGTAGTTCTGAATAAACTAAGTTACTTTAATTGACTGGCTCGAGACTGAATTTCTTCCTCCAACGCCGAGCATCGGGTAGATGCAGCTCGCAGAATTTTATAATTGAAATTGTTCTTTACATAAGTTTTTGGTACCCTCGGCGGGACTGGTTGTGGGTTGGAAGCGAAACTGAAACCGAATTTAAATTATTGAACTTTGAACTATTGAACTTTTTTTGAACTATAAAATGGAAGTGAATGCTTTGAAAGTGGCAAGAAAAGGCCCCTGAGAACAGCATTTTCTCTCAGTCTGAAAAAGATTGAAATCGAACTCATAAAAGAAAACATCGATATGAATCAACTTTCGATTCTGAAAACTCAATTTATCGATAAATTTCAGAGACTCGACACTTGTCAGAATCAAATTTCTGAACAACTCTTGGATACAGAAGATGCCGTGCAAGAATATTTAGATGATATGGAAGATGCAGAAAACTACCGTGACCGCTACATCGAAATGTGTACTCGAGTAGATTTGAAAATACGAGAAACCGTTGTTCCTACCGAAACTGAAAAGAGAAGCTTTAAATTACCGAAAATCGAACTGAAGAAGTTTAGCGGTGAAGCTAAAGACTTTTTGGCCTTCTGGAGTCAGTTTCAGAAAATTCACAAGCATTGCGGAAGAAGACAAAATGCAATATTTATTGCAATCCGTGGAACCGAAATCGAAAGCAGAACGATTAGTGTTGAGTTTCCCTGCAACGGCGGAAAATTATCCTAAAGCCATTGGTCAATTAAAAGAGAGATTCGGTCGTGAAGATTTGTTAGTACAAATTTACGTACGTGAACTTTTAAATTTAGTAATGAAGAACGCTGTGTTTCTGGAAGAACGAAAACTGATTTGTCGGCCTTGTACGATGAACTTGAAGGGAAATTACGGTCGTTGGAGAGCCTTGGACGAACACAAGAAAAATATGGAGATTTCCTTACAGCATTGGTCGAGTCCTGCTTACCCGAGGAAATCCTGATGGCCTGGGAAAGAAAACGGAATACTGAAACAGAGACGCTAAAGGATCGCGAACTCTAGAACACTTAATGACTTTCCTTCGACTGGAAGTCCAAGGGGAAGAGATGGTGCAGCTGGCAAAATCCGGTTTTGGAACTCCTATCCGAAAAAGAGATTCTCCAACTGAAAGGGTTAAGCCGACTGAATTAATGACTGCGTCAGCTCTGGCAAGTTCCGAAAAGTCCTCAGGTAAGAAAATCAATAACTGTGTATTTTGTGAGAAATATCATCCCATTGAAAATTGCTTTAATGCTAGAAAAATGTCTTTAAATGCTAAGAGACAATTGTTATTAAGAAAAGGTGCTTGTTTTATTTGTTTAAATAGATCTGGACATTTGAGTAAAAATTGTGATATTAAAAATGATATTAATTGTTCTAAATGTAATTATTCTCATTTTGAAATTATGTGTCCAAAATTAAATAAGAATTATGATAAAAAATTGTGTTCCATAAAAACTGAGAACTCTCTATCAAGTAACTGCAACAGAAACCAAAGTATTTACTTTCAAACTCTCTGCGTTTTCATTCGCATTAAAGATCAGGAAAGGAAAGTTAGAGTTCTGATTGATACCGCTTGTGAAAATAGCTACATTAGTGAAAGTGTTACTAGTATTTTGAAGGCCACTCCACTTAGAGAGGAAACTATAATTCATTCTCTATTCGGGGGCAACGAAACTAAACCGAAACATCACAGCGTATATTCTATTGAGGTCAGTGATATGAAAAACTCTTATACATGTTGTTTTGAAGTGCTATCCGAAAAGAAAATATGTGGATTTATTTCTAAGATTGAGGATAAGCGTATTTTAAATGAGTTAAAAAATAAAGAAATTATTTTATCGGATTTAAATTGTAAAGAAACGGAAATTGGGCTTTTGATTGGGGCTGATAATATAGGAAAATTATTGACTGGGAATTTAATTGAATTTGATTCGGGTTTAACAGCTATTGAAACTAAACTAGGATGGACGGTAAATGGAAAAGTATGTTCGAACGATAAAAACGTTATGTTAACGACATCGTCTTTGCATGTTCGGAATGTTAGCGTTAAAGAATTATGGGAACTTGATGTTTTAGGAATAACGGATCCCTTACTTAATGAGAATACGAAAGAAAATTTTGAATTAACCGATTTTAAGAATAAAATGAAAATTCTTCCCGATGGAAGATATGAAGTTAAACTCCCATGGAAATGTAACTCTGAAAATTTGCCCATTAACAAAGAACTAACATGGAAAAGACATCTACGGATGATGAATAAATTAAGAAACGGTAAATTTTTTGAGGATTATAAAAGTGTGTTTAGGCAATGGGAAGATTTAAATATCATTGAACGTGTGCCGGAAGTAGAATTGAACAATGAATGCCATTATTTACCGCATAGACCCGTGATTAAATTAGATAGTGCGACTACAAAAATTCGACCCGTATTCGATGCTTCGGCCCGTGAAAAAGGGAAACCATCTTTGAACCACAGTTTATATAAAGGCGTAAACCTTATTGAACTGATACCTGACATTTTTGATCGTTTTAGAATTTATCCAGTCGAAATTGTAGCCGATATTGAAAAGGCGTTTTTGATGCTATCTGTTGCACCGAAAGATAGAGATTATCTCAGATTTTTTCCCCCATGCAATGAAAAACAATTAGTGTACAGGCATTGTCGAGTTGTGTTTGGGGTGTCTTCAAGCCCTTACTTATTGAATGCATCTATTATGCATCTTTTGGAAAACTGTAATTCCGAATGTAAGGAAGTTGCACAAAAGTTAAAATCTTCCTTTTATGTTGATAATTGTGTAACTGGTGTTTTCAGTGCTGATGAAATAGAGATATTTATTGAGAAGACTAAATTAATTATGCCGGAAGGATGTTTTAATTTACGTCTTTTTGAGAGCAATGTGGCTAGTAAAAGTGTTGATAAACACTTAGGCGAAACTTTTATTTTGGGTATCATCTGGGACTTGGATAATGATGTTTTGAAATGTTGCACGAATTTCGACTCATTGACGTGCGAAGTGAAAATAACGAAACGATTAGTTTTGTCTACGGTGCAAAAAGTTTTCGATCCCATTGGAATGTTGGCGCCGTCTACATTGCTCCCAAAATTACTATTGCAGGAAATATGGAAAATGAAAAAGGCATGGGATCGGGAACTACCTCAGAATATTGTAAACAAATTTATGAAATGGTTTAATGAAATTCAAATTTTGAAAGATGTAACTGTACCACGTTGTATGAAAATTGATATTTTTACTGAATTACATGTATTTGTTGATGCAAGCAAGGGGTCATATGCAGGATGCGTCTTTGCTCGATCAATAGTTGATTCTAGAGTTAGCGTAATTCTCGTTAGAGCGAAGTCTAGAGTAGCTCCTCTCAAACTTTTGAGTATACCGCGTCTAGAGCTAATGGCTTGTTGTGTAGGTGCTCGACTTGTAAATTCTATTTTGAAAGCGCTTAATATGCCGGACTTGAAAGTTACTCTTTGGTCCGATTCCACAACAGCACTTTTGTGGATTAAAGAATATGGAAATGGGTCGCTTTTTGTAGCTAATAGGGTAAAGGAAATTAGACAATTAACTCAAATTCAGTCATGGAAGTATGTTCCAGGAAACATGAATATCGCGGATTTACTATCTCGTGGTTGTTCTGGTGGGAGGGGCCTTCCTGGTTGAAACAAAATTCGGAATATTGGCCAGATGGTGAAATCAGTGGCGAGCCTCAAGAAGTTAACGTAGAGAGAAAGAAAACTAAAAATGCGAATGTTGATCTAGCAAACGATGCACCCCCCTTGCTTATATGTAATGTGTCTGATTATGATAAAATGATAAGAGTATTTGCATGGATTTTAAGATTTGTAAATAATTGTCGCAAAAACTATAACAAATGTAAGGAACATGAACTTTCTGTTGCTGAAATTGAAAATTCTGAGAAACAATTGATTCGTTTAAGTCAAACATGTTATTTACCTGATGTTGAATCTTTAAAATTTGTTACTTTTATTGATAATGATAATATTTTAAGAGTAAAATCTAAAATAACTGAACGAAATGATGAAAGTTCTTTTTTGTATCCTATATTGTTACCTGATAAATGTGAATTTACAAAACTTTTGATTAAATCTATACACAAAAAGAACTGTCATGCAGGAATCCAAATAATGCAATCATTAATTAGAGAAAGGTTCTGGATTATCAGAGCTAGAAAAACTATCAAGAGTATTTTGAATGAATGTTTTATTTGTGCTCGTTTTAAAGTGAAATCATTGTCAAGCGGACCATCACCTTTACCACCAGACCGTGTGAATGATTGCGCGATATTTGAAGTTGTAGGAATTGACTTAGCTGGACCTCTGTTTTTAAAAACTGGCGAAAAGGTATGGATTACATTATTTACTTGCGCCGTCTATCGCACACTACATCTTGAATTAGTAAACGCTTTATCTTCCGATGCCTTTTTGCTAGCCCTTAGGTGTTTCATTGCCAGGCGCGGGAGGCCCAGGATAATTTACTGTGATAACGGTACTAATATCCGAGGTGCTTTCAATGACCTTGCGAAATTGGATTGGCATAAAATATCGAGAGAAACATCAACTCAAAAAATAGTTTGGAAAATCAATATTGTCCTATGAAGAACTGTCTACAGTGATTTGTGAATGCGAATTTTTAATCAATAGTAGACCTTTAACTTATATATCTGAAAATCCACAGGAATTGATCCCTCTTACTCCAGCAATGTTTTTAATAGAGAATCGCTGTTCCGATACTACCGATATTGACGAATTGAATTCGAGAGACTTAAGAAAAAGAATGAAATATAGAATAAAACTTTTAAGTGATTTAAGACAACGTTTCAGGAAAGAATATCTAAGTGAGCTAATACAAAAACAGAATGATAATCGGGTGCGGGAACCCCGAATTGGGGAAATGGTCTTAATTGGAAACGACAATAAGAAACGTTTGTCTTGGCCTATAGCTAAGATTATAGAATTAATCCCTGGTCGAGATGGGGAAATTCGAACAGTTCGGCTAAAAACTCAACATGGAACAGTAATACGTCCCGTGCAACGTATCTTCCCTTTGGAAGTACAAGCGATTGCTAATAGCGATAAGGAGTTGAAAGAGGAATCAATTTCTGTTAAAAGTACTAAACCTGAAAAGGTCTTGAATACTAATGATGCAATTGTAAGAAAATATACTTCTGGAAGATTGGTTAAAGAACCGAAAGAGACTTGGATCTTTTGAATTATAACTGTTATAGGTTTGAGACTCTCCCCAAGTCTCAAAGGGGGGAGTATGTTGTGAATAAAAATGATTTGTGTGAATGAGTGGTTGCATGGCGCCACGTTTTTGTAACTGTGAAGAGGTTGTATGACGTCATTATGTTCTGTATATAAAAAGGATGAAGCAATCACGTGCTCACGCTCGCTCGGTAGTTCTGAATAAACTAAGTTACTTCAATTGACTGGCTCGAGACTGAATTTCTTCCTCCAACGCCGAGCATCGGGTAGATGCAGCTCGCAGAATTTTATAATTGAAATTGTTCTTTACATCGGAGGTCCGGATATGAGGTTGCGCGTATAACGTAGTAAAACTATTAACACTAAAAGAAGTGGACTATATTTAATGAAGAGAAAGAGCCTCTTAGGCTGTACCCCCGCATACACTTGTCATGCTAAAAATACATTTTTCTTAGTTTCGTTAATGAACATGTGCTCGCAGCGCCCCCACATCATAAACGAATGTACATTGATATGTATGTGTGTTTTAAATTCACATTAATATATATTTCTCATAGAAGATATATAAAAACTTTCAATCCAGGTGTTAATAATATTTGTTATCCATTAACGAGAAGCTTCATTTTTAGGTAAATGAGCTAAGGAAAAAAATGCTAATTCATTCTCTCATGTAAATTATCGTAATTTTTAAATGTCGTATGCATAGTGTTAACAAACTCGTATTTTGAACAGATGCTTGTCGAGTTTTTCAAATACAGGAAATAAGTATTAAAATTGAAAACTTTTGTAATTAATAAGTTAAGACCCAAGGCTTTGAAAATTTCTTCCGGATACTATGCAGCAGTGATAATACAAAAATAAATTCAATCTTAAGCATTATTCACAAAAAATTAGTCTTTTTTCATTACATTTGAATTGACTCAACACACACACACAGTAAACACACGCAGTGGACTGTAATATTTTTAATCTTTCTCTCTACTCCGTACACAACCTCTCGGAGTGAGTGTTACACTTACACTGACGTTTTTCTTTACGAGCCGCTAGAGGGCGCTGTTCAATAACAGAACTAACATACCGCCCCACATTGCACTGGTTTAACCATGCAATCATTGTTACTAAATTAACATTCATATTGGTTACATTTAGAACACTTTACACACATTCAACACTTGACAATTCTCAAGAAATACAATTACATAAATCATTATATAAATTCAAGATTTCACAAATAACAATATTTTTTTTTATACAAATACAAAATCACTTTACTAACAATGAGTAAATTTACACACCACCAATGGTACACTATATGAAAAATTCAAATTATATTTAAGGATCTTCCATTGGTAAAACACAAATTTTTGATATGGCTCTTTTACATGTAGTATACTGAGTTTTAATTTTTACAACACGCACTTTTTTATCTTCGCCATAATACAAAAGTCTCCAATTTTAACGTTATTCTTCTCAAACATCCATTTTCCTCTCTGTTGTAATTGATTCAAGTAATTACGACTCCAAAATTTCCACATTAATTGAATTATTTTTTGCCACTTTTTGAGATTACTCTCTTTACATTTTGTCAAATTAGGCTCTTCTAGCGAATTTAAAGACCTATTAATTAAAAAATGAGCTGGTGTAAGCACTTGGAAATCATCATCATTGTTTGATAGGGGGCAAAGCGGTCGAGAATTTAAAATTCCCTCAATTTGTACTGTGACCGTAAGTAGTTCCTCGTACGTTAAATTAATTCCATTCACAACTCTTTTTAAGTGATATTTACATGACTTTATGGCCGCTTCCCAAAGACCTCCAAAATTGGGCGACCTCGCAGGAATAAATTTCCACTCTATTCCTTCTGCTGCTAAGTAATTAGCTAATTTTTCGTCTGGTTTTCTGACTATTTCAAGGAGTTTTTAATTTCATTGCTAGCTCCGACGAAATTTTTACCATTGTCCGAAAACAGTTTTGCACATTTGCCTCTTCGAGCCATAAACCTTTTCAACGCGGCAATGAATGCTTGCGATGTTAAATCTGATACTAACTCAATATGTACCGCTTTAAACACAAAACACACAAAAATACAAATATACACTTTAAACAAATTTCCTTTACGTTGTCCTTTATTTTTAATGAAAAAAGGACCACAGAAATCTACTCCTGAACAATTAAATGGATAATCAGTAATAAGTCTCTCTTTGGCAAATTACCCATAATTTGAGTTGACACAATTGGTTTCGCTTTAAAACATACAATACATTTATATACAATTTTTCTGCACATTGACCTACCATTCAACGGCCAAAATTTTTCCCGTATATGATTCAGTAAAGATACAGTTGCCACATGTAAATATTTCTTATGAAAATATTCTATTATTAAAGTTAATCTATTATTTTTTGGTAAAATTATCTGGTGCTTTTTATCGAAACTTAACTCTAAGTTACACAATCGTCCTCCTACTCTTAAGACACCGTTGTCATCTAAAAAGGGATTCAATGTCTTTAACTTACTGTTTGGTAGCACACTTCCCTTACTTTTAAGATGGTTAATATCACTGGAAAATTCTTTCTCTTGCACCTTTTTTACCAGATATGTCTCAGCTTTCTGAAATTCCTTTGTTGTGAGTGGACCAGCCACTTTATTTATTCCCTTTAAATTTTCCACGAACCTGAAAATAAAACTTAATACACGTAAAATAGTTATATAATTATTGCTTAGATTAAGAAGATCGTTTAAAAAATCATTAACATGAATATTAAGCACCGATTGAAAGTTTTCAATTTGTTCATTAACACAGTTTTTCAGTTCTGAATTATATTCATCTAGCTTCTCTCTACAGTTTATAGTTCGATTTGGATAGTCATCACCTGAAAGAAATGTTGGTCCATTAAACCATAAGTTTTGTTGCAAAAGTTTCTCAGGATCGACTCCTCGGGAGACTAAGTCTGCGGGATTTTGATCAGATGGTACGTGTCTCCATAACTGATTAGGATAGAGTTCTTGTATCTTGGCAACCCTATTTTGAACAAAGGTCTTTAAGTCCATCGGTTCCTTTCGAAGCCACGCCAAGACGATCATCGAATCCGACCAAAGATATAATTCAGCAGTTTCTAGTTGTAAAGCCGCTACAACTCTTTTCACCAGTTTTGCCAATAGCACTGCAGCACACAATTCAAGTCTGGGAATTGTCAGGCTTTTAATAGGCGCTACTCTCGATTTGCTTGTGATTAACCGAACTAAAGTTTCACTCTTCAAATTTTTAGATTTGCAGTAAACTGCTGCACCGTAGCACCGCTCTGAGGCATCAGCAGAGCCATGGATCTCAATAACTTCTGGAAAAGCGACAAGAATACGCCTTGGTATCTCTATATTGTTGATATTCTCTAAGGATACTAGGAATTGTTGCCATTCTCGATATTCTTCAGCTGGCAGAAGGTCATTCCATTCCAATTTGCTTCTCCACAAACGCTGGAGGAAAATCTTTGCTTTGGAAATTACTGGTGCCATCAGTCCAACAGGATCAAAGATCTTGGCAATAGTAGACAAGACGTCTCTTTTAGTATAAGAACTGTCCAAACAGACTTTCACTTTAATCAAAAGGCAATCTAGGTTCGGTTTCCACGACACTCCTAACGTTTTCGTCTCTGTTAAAGTTGCAAAATTGTAATTCTGTTCGGGATCCGGTGACAATTTCTCGTGATTGGCGCAAAGTTTATGCAACTCCATTCCAGCACTTTTCAAAATTCCTTTTAATTGTTGTCTGAGAACAATTGCCTCCTCTAACGTTGCAGCACCACAAAGGACATCGTCCATATACAAGTTGTTCCGTAAAACGGAAGCTGCTATAGGGAAGTTAGCCTCTTCATCCATCGACAATTGGGTTAAAGTTCTCTGTGCTAAGTAGGGAGCACTTACAGTGCCATAGGTAACAGTTGAAAGTTCGTAAATTTTGGGTGATTCATGTTCACTTTCACACCAAACGATTCTCTGCAGATTACGCTGTTTAGGGTTAATTAATATAGTTCGATACATCATTTTAATGTCTGCTGTAAATGCATACGTGTAAGTTCTGAACCTGAGCATTTGCGCATATAAGTCCTCTTGTATCACTCCTCCATTATATTGAATGTCATTTAAAGATATTCCATTATCAGTTAACGAAAAAAGAACAGTTAAAGACAACTCTAAGTTTTGTTGTGGACTTTTCTGGACGATAAATTCCATGATGGGTAGCGTAGTATGCTATTTTGGGTTCAGTTTCGTTAGTCACTTCCTTCATGTGACCCAGTCTTTCATAATCTCTTAAAAATTCACGATATAAATTTAAATAATTATCATCTCTAGCTAAGCGAGTCCACAGCGATCCAAGTCGTTTGAGGGCTATGTCTTTCGAATTACCCAACCACGAGGGTTCCTTTTTTAAGGGCATAGATACTACATATTTACCTTCTTTAGTTCTAAAATGAGTATTCGCGTAATGTTCCTCACAAATTAGCCTTTCTTTATTTTTAACTATCGGTTCCTCAATCTCCTCTAATTTCCAAAATTTTTCTAAATTTTTATTCAAATCCTCATCACGAATCAAACCGCAGTGAACCTTAGTTTCATTTATTGAATCTAAATTACCCGTTACTATATAACCAAATACGCTGTTGACTAACAGTAATTGCGAATCTTTTATTTTAATTCTTTCCGGTTTCAATAACTCATAAAATATATTTGCACCTAATAATAAATCAATTTTGCCGGGAACATTAAATTTAGAATCCGCTAATTCCACAAATTTATAAAAATCAGAATTTATTTCTAACGCTTTCTGCGGAATAAAATCAGTGATTTTTTTAACTACGAGCATATCCAATTCCCTTTCGAAAGATTTATTTTGATTAGAAATCGCCACTTTAACACACCCATTTACTACCATAGAAGCATCATTTAAACACGAGATTAATGTATTTATTCTTTCGGTCTTAAGTCGTAATTTATTCGCGCACTCATTTGAAATTAGACAAGTTTCACTTCCCGAGTCTAACAAGGCTCTAAATGTCTGCCATTCTGAATATTTATCTTTCACTAGAATTAAAGCAGTACTCAAAAGGCATTTGTTTTTAAAACACGCCGTTGCCACGATCTGTGTTTCGTCTTCTTTCGGAACGAAAGATTCAGCATTTACACTCAAGGCGAATCGGGGTGGTTCCTGGTTAACGTCTGTCATCGTCTCAAGGGGGAAGAAGGAATTCCCTTTCCTTTCTCTGGGGTATGTAATAGTTTGTTATGCGGTTTCGAGCAGAAACAATTTTTTGATCTACATCTACTAACGCTGCATTGAGGTGAAAAACATTTAAAACAAAGTCTATTATTTTTAACAAATTCTACTCTTTCGTTTACAGAAAACATTTTAAATTGTGGGCAAAATTGTAAGGCATGGACATTATTTTTACACAATACACATTTATCATTTTTTAACTCGGAAAAAAATACATTCGATGCATCTCGCGGTATTTTAGCATTAAATTTGTTTTGTTTATTATAATTAAAACGCTTGGAATTTTCACAAAAGGGCTTAGAAAATATCTCATTCTTAATTTTGCCTTTCGATGACAAATATATATCGCACTCACGCCCTAACTCTTGTGGTTTAAAATATTTCTCTCCCTGTTTTATACTCATGTAAGACAATAATTCTCTGTCGAGTGTGTTCATTATTTTATCCGATACAATTAACTCACACAATGATTTAAAATCATTCACATTGCGCAGCTGACAATAATACTCAAATGTCGCGCATAATCGTGATGCAAATTGCACATAACTCTCTGAACTTAAGGTGCCTGACTAGTGTAAAATCGTCAATTTTGATGAACATGACAAAAAAAATTTTATTTGATATTTTTAATATTTGAATTTTCTTCTTTCTAAAAATACCTTACTTTTGCTTGTACTCCAATTATTTACGAAGTTATAGCAGTTTTTATGTCAAGTGAGAACAACAAAAACGAACCGGAAGTTAGAAATCGAAACCGGAAGTACTTTGAATTTGAAAGATTTTTACTCTTTTTTTGGAATTTTATTGAATTTATTTATAAAATATTAATTTTGGTAACATTAAAACTGAATATGGTGATATTCTTTTAAAAATTATTTAATAGTTTTAGTAAAATTTGGCAACAACTTTACAGGTTTGTTGTCATTTTTCGATTTGCTTATGTTGTAGCTACTCGATTCTTCGCTCCTCGTTTAATTTATTATTTTGATATATTTTATGAAAAAAACTGTCTTTCTTAAGACAAAATATTGATTAATTATGGCTAAATCAAGATCTGGGAGGTCTAAGAAGCGCCGATTTACTGGAAATCGTTATACCATTCGTGCCACAATTAATGAGAATGATGAAACATCTGAGCTCAATTCTACTGAATCCGCTAGTGCCAAAAAGTTGGAATCTAGCCATACAAGTTTGGAAATTTTCTCAGAAAGATTGTTTGAAACTTCTAAAGACAATAGAATTGTCAGCTGGACAACTTTGATTTCATTTTTTACCATAGTTTGTTGTCCTGATTGTTATTCTCAGGGCTTGGAACTTATAGAAGACTCTGTCAGTGGATTATGCTCACATATGAACCTAAAGTGCAAAAACTGCTCCTTCTTTAAAGGTTTCCCTACGACAGAGAAGATGAAAGGTTCTTGTCTTATAAACTCTTCAATTGTTTTGGGGCTAAGGATAATCGGGAAAGGATTTTCAGCTGGCAAAAAATTATGTGCTTTCCTCGGTTTACCTTTCCTGTCAAAACTTGCTTTCCGCAATCAAGAAAGAAAACTGTTGAAAGCAACTGAACGCGTTGCTCAAGAAAACATCAACGCTGCATTGAGTGAAATCAAAGGCTCAAATAGTTTCACTAAATGTGGAATATCCATTGATGGTACTTGGCAACGCAGAGGCTACTCATCTTTGAATGGGTGTGTAAGTGCCATATCAGTTGACACCGGTAAAATTTTAGACATTGAAGTTATGACACAATATTGCCACATATGCGCGAAAGGCAATAGCCAATCATCGAAACATGTATGTTCGAACTACAAAGGTTCCGCGGGGAACATGGAGGTTGTTGGAGCCTACCGTATATTTGAGAGATCAAATGTGAGGAATGTACAGTACAATGAATACTACGGAGATGGGGACTCAAAAGGATATGAATCTGTTAAAAACTTTTATGGAATTAATACAGTAACCAAACTCGAGTGTATAGGTCATGTACAGAAACGTGTAGGGGGCGGTTGCGTCAATTAAAAAAAAACGACGAAAGGTTTGGGAGGGAAAAATAAATTAACTGATAAATTAATCGATAGAATTCAGAACTATTATGGAATAGCTATTCGAAACAATGTAGGTAATCTACAAAAGATGATGAGTAGTGTAATAGCTGCATTTTTCACTGTGTATCTGGAAAAAACAATTCATTGCATGGACAGTGTCCTGAAGGATCTGAGAGTTGGTGTCGTTACCAAAGGGCAAAAGCAGCTGGGAGTCCCCTCAAAGAAATTGAGCAAGGACTTCCTAATAAAATTATAAACCAAATAAAGCCTACATATCTAAAACTGTGTAATGAAACTTTGTTGAAAAAATGTCTTCATGGTAAGACACAGAACTGCAATGAAAGTTATAACAACATTTTGTGGAATATTGTTCCCAAAAATATATTTATTGGACTGGAAACATTTCGTTTGGGTGCATTATTAGCTCTAATACTTTATAATTCTGGTTATGCTGGTATATTATCAGTAATTCGAAATGTAAATGGTTCCCTTCCTGAAAGTGTTGCTCAAGAGTTACTTAAATTTGATAAACAACGGATTTCAACATCTTTAAGACATTCTTTACCGATTGCGAAATTGTCTCGAAAAAAAAAGAAAAGCAGCTAGAAAAACAAAAAGTACTAAGGATGAAAAAACAGAAGGCTTAGTATATTCATATGGAGGGTTTTAAAGTACTTCTTTGCAGGATTTTTATTCTAATTTATATAACTTTTGTGATAAACAATATTTTTCAAGAGTTTTTTCGTGAATGTTTACTGGTAAAACAACACAAATATATTTTGTATGATATATTTCTTAACTTCTAAAATAATATGGAATAATATATATTTGTTTTTCTATGTAAAATATTTTTATTTTTAATGCAATAAGGTTTTTTAAAGTGCTTTTTATACGTCTAATCTGTATTTCGTAAACTGTGTACTTAGACTTTAAGAAAAAGCTTTTTGACACTATAAAATTGTTAAAAATATTAAAAGATAAAAGTTTGAAGAAAGTATATAATATTCATAATTGCTTTGAAAATGTTTGTTCTTTTGATATATAGAGGTTTTAGGTTTTTCAGCAGTATAGTTTTTAAATTTTGAATTTTAAATCTTTAAATGCATTTTTCTCTGAAACAGATTTTTTGATATTTTACAACACGTTAAGCATGATATCTCAAAAAGTTCTGTAGGTAATTGTCTGTAATTTTGTGTAATTGTGCATTATTATAGTATGTATGCTGTGACGTAGGGATTAAGAAAAAACAGCATATTTACCTTTTTTATGATTTTTTTTCTGTGTGATAAATGTGAAATTTTTGAAAAATTTGCATTGCGTGCACTTTTTGACTTCTAGTTCAGTAACAAATTAAAATCCTTCAAACATATTAGGTCAATTCATTAGTAACTGTTTTTTGAGTAAAATTATGTGGGTTTTTTGAAATATTATGCTTTAGAATTTATTTTACTATGTTTAACGTAACGTACAAATAACGTCTAATTTAAACCTAAAATTGGCCATATTTAAAAAAAATACATTGAAAGAAAATTTTTTTTGCTGTTTTTATTAGTTTTCAGTTATAATTAAACAAAAAATGAGTTTATAAAACTAAATTTTCAGCAAAATTTCAAAAAAATGTCTTCGCAACTAGTCAGGCACCTTAATTTTTGCGCTTTCTGAAATCTATTATAGCATTCTTGTGGTGTGGGAGAAAATTATTTTAATACTAAATCTTTAAGCTTACTATAATTATTTAATTCTTCTTCGGAAACATGAACAAGTAAATTATTAACTCTCTCACCTAGAATATTTAAAAGAATTTCGCATTTAAATTGTTCGGGAACCTCTTTTATTTTCAATGCTTTTTCAAGCGACTGGAAAAATAAATTATATGATTCCACTCTTGAAGGTACGGGTATTGTTAAAGTTTTCACGGACTTTAACAAAGTCTCAACATTACAATTGGCGGCAGTTTCACAAACACTCGGATTTTGAATATCGGAATTTTCAATTAAATTCTTCTGGATATTTGCAAGCTCTAATTGTTTTTGCAATTGCGCTAATTTAATTCGTTCAAATTCTAATTTAGTTTCACTATCCAATCTCTTATTTTTAATTTCCGCCAAAGCATAATCGATTGCAGATTGAACTTACTCTTTATCATTTATGTAAACGTCACTATTTACAATTTCGTTTTTTAAGCCAGCGATTTTTGCTCCTTCTGGTACAGTTAAATTTAACTCTTCCGCAACGATTTTTAACTCGTCTTTCCCTAATTTATTTAAAGACATATTTATGAATTAAGGACACTAATAGAAGGATCAATTAATTGCACCTACCTCCTCAGATCGCTGTTTCACGCTGCTCGCTACTCTATTCACACTTTGGCAATCACTTTTATATCTTTTTTTTCACTGTGAATTTTGATAATCCACGGTTTCACAAATTCTCATTTCCATAAGGTCGTTTTCCTCCGGTGAGGTGGACCATGAATTGACTCAACACACACACACAGTAAACACACGCAGTGGACTGTAATATTTTTAATCTTTCTCTCTACTCCGTACACAACCTCTCGGAGTGAGTGTTACACTTACACTGACGTTTTTCTTTACAAGCCGCTAGAGGGCGCTGTTCAATAACAGAACTAACAACATTTTTATGTATCTATCGCGAATCCTTATCGTATAGACATTATAAGTAGGCTCCGATGATCTTCGTTCTTTCAACTTATGCTACATAAACATTTGTCACCATTTCGAGCTCAGTTCTTCAAAAGATGTGCCGTTTTAAGTAGCACATTAAATCCGTCGAGAGCTCAAACTTCCTCCCGTTGGGTTAGGAGATGGGGTGTGCTCAGGTGTCGTCCTCGTCACTTGACCATGGTTCAAAATAACGAGGTTCGTCACCAAAAGCATTTTTTTAGCTGAAAATTACGCCGTTAATATTGACTCACGCTGCATAAACTTTGCTAATCTTTTATATATAAAAAATTCTTCTCTGCTTCTGTATGTGACTGAACTCCTAAACGTCTGGACCGATTTTGATCACATTTTTTGTGTGGGTTGAAGTGGATTCGAGAATGGTTCAGATTCACAATTCGGTCCAGTATAGCAATTAGTTAAAAAGATATTAATTAAAAACCTTAAAACGCATAATTATTTTACACCTGTTTGTTTTTTATTCCGGTAATTCGCGGCAAGTAAAAAAAAGAGGGGAATTTTTTTTTTCGCACGGCCAATCATATGTTGCGTGTCTGAGTTTTGGCAAACTATCGCATTTCTCAGTTTTTACCTCGCAAGCATTAACCAAATATATTGTGCATTCAATGGCATTACGATTTATTTATTGCGCATTAAAAAAAAGTATTGTTATGAAAATATATATAACTAGAGTTTTATCTTTTTTTATCATTTAAATAAAACAGAATACTTTGAACTCACGGAAAAAAAATATCAAAGGGGTCAATTAGCTAGAAATATTAAAGATGGCTAATTTTTTATCCTTTTTTGATTGTTACAGAAGTTCCTATTCGGAATAGCTTCTACTATATATTCCACTTAATTCAGTTAAAAATTTCCTTCTGTAAAGACCTACTTAAAATTATAGAAAAAAATTCATTTTATTCAGTTTTTTAAATTTTTTTTTTATTTTATGAAACTCATCTCTGTCTTTAATTTTAAAATATTTGTTAATTAAATGTTTCAAAATAAGTAAAGTGCATGAAGTCAATCTTTCTCAAAAGGCCCAAATATTACTTTTCCAAATTATTTCGATAGAAATTACTTATTTTTCAAA
Organism: Trichonephila clavipes; assembly: GCA_019973935.1. NCBI lineage: Eukaryota > Metazoa > Arthropoda > Arachnida > Araneae > Nephilidae > Trichonephila > Trichonephila clavipes. The sequence continues at coordinate 2,443,272 of BMAU01019416.1, read as the reverse complement.
TTTCTATTCTTTCATGAATCGTCCAAGTTGACATCCAAAACAGTTCTGATCTTTTATAAAACTAAAGATGCGCAACAGCTTATGAAGACCTGTGCTCTTCCCAGTACACGTGACTATTGGGCGCTGAGATGCATGAGCAGGTAAGCAGTCTGAAGCGAGACCCCTGTGTTGAAGTCTCCAAGATAGCTTGATACTCATTTATCGACCCATTGCAGTAGGGATGAAAGGCTGAGTCGACCTTGCCCAGCCCGGGATTAGGACCCGTACCTGTGGTGTAGAAGCGACATACGCTACCACTTGACCACTGGGCATGTTCTTATATGGCATTTACTATATACATCACGTAGCGCTAGCAGCGCCACCATGCACTTCAAAACATTCATTTTTTCCCTCCCTCCGTCCGCCATCCATGAACCATTCATAAAAGATCCCAAAGCAAGTACATATGCAAACAAATAGCAAATTCTATAATTTTTCTGAGAATATGCAATATATACATTTATATATTATAAAACGCAAATTTATGAACAGCAAATACATATTCCATACAATGCAAACCCTAACAAATTGTCTAATTCGGGTGTTTATGTTCTAAAGAGCACATCTCGCTCGAATTAGAACCTCGACAGTTGATCAGGAACTAAAAAAAGGAGATTTTCAAAATTCTTTGCTTTAAATGTAATTTATTTTACTGTAAGCAATAGTGAGGTACACATGTGTTGGTTACGACAGTGTTTCCCAACCCTTTTATCGTCGGTGTCTTTCATCATCGTTTGATAATTTTGCCGCGACCTATTATGGGGGACGTTACTTGTTCTTATTTTAGAATGTTTTGAATTAATTATTTTAGTTTAATTGTATTTAAATGTGCCTTAAAAATAAAATACTTTTACCTAAATATATATATATATATATATATATATATATATATATATATATATATATGTATGTATGTATGTATGTATATCTTTGGAGGCATTGCTTGATGAGTGGTGTAATATTCCCCAAGATCACATTGATAGTTTGATACTCAGCATGCCTAGGCGTTATAAGGCTTGTATTGCATCGTCCTGGAGACATACTCTGTATAAACCATCATACTAACCATGTTATACTGTTTTTTGTAAATAGGTTTTTTTTTAAAATTTGCTCCAGGGAGTAAAAATCGCAATTTTTATTAATTATGTCAAACATATAGCATCTTTTTTGCTTTTTACCTTTTGTTTAAAAAAAAGACCTTACAAATAATTCAAATTTGTTTTGCTTCTGTCTCTTTCTTTGCCTGAACTTCATTAATCTAATTTATGGACATGGGTGTATTATTGGATTTATGCATTGTTATTGGTATTGAAGGGGGGGGCGATGAAAAGTATTTTTTAATTTTGGTTTGCAAAATATTAAAAGTTTGAGAAGCACTGCTTTTAAACCATAAGATGACTTTTATTTATGAAGATATTTAATTGAAATGTTTTAAAAGAATTTAAGATTTGCATTGTTCTGCCTTGATTATTTCAATTAATATTTTTCTTGGATCACATTTTATTTTTCACACACTTCATCTAAATATTATTTCAATATTTAATAAGTGTTTTAAAAAAATATCTTTAATTTTTTATATGCAAGTAGAACATTTGCTAAAAAACACACTCCTTAACTTTGCAAATATTATAGCAAAATTATTGGTCAAATTTACTACATATACAATTTAAATTTTTTTAATTGCAGTTATACTTCAGAGAATAATTTCTGTTCTCAAAAAATTAAAATATAATGTGGTTTTAAATTTTATGATTATATTTATCGAATCAGCTTGTTCTAGATCATCCGATTCTACTTATTTTTGGGGGAGATTGTACAACGTCCACATCAGCGAGTTCCGAATATCGCTATTAGTTCTTGATTATTGTAGGTGGCCGGCGTGTCACGAGTTCGAACTCCAGTGTCGCAGAAAACCCACTGTGTAGAACAGTGGCGCACACAAGGGGGTCCTGGGCGTCCGGACCCCCAAAACCCTTGATTTTTTTCAGATTGATTATAATTCTAAGTACATAGTACGTAAAATTTAATTATTTGTTATTAATGATTAATTTTATTAATTAATGTTAATTATTTATTCAATAATTAGTTTTTTAATGTGTTTTGTTCCCGAAAATCGACAATCAAAACGAGCATGATGCAAGAATGGTGAACTTTCGACCCCGGACCTCCCCCCTGAAAAATTCCTGTGCGCGCCACTGGTGTAGAGGGGTTGAGCCAAGTTAAATCTATCGAGACTCAAAGTGCTCCCGTTATCCATATATTTCCTTTTATAAGCGTTTCAACCACTTTTTGAAAATATTACGTTGTAGTAATGGCTATGTAGTTGCAAAAAAAGGAGAACTGAGTTAATAATCTTAATCGAAATACATATTCTGCTGGATTTTTTTTTCATTGGGGGCAATTTAGTGATTTAGTTTAGGATGTGGCAGATCTTTCAATTTTTCCCCTAGAAGAGGGAAATTTTAATATTAAATGAGGAGCCATCGTTAACCTCCTAGAAAAGCGCTGGCGCCCCCTAGGGGTTCGCGGTCCACAGTTTAAAAACCGCTACTCTCAATGAAATCAATTTCCAATTTGTTGGCTTAACTATATAAAACTATTACCTTTTTTTTCGCAAATTCTTAAAAGGAATTCGTTGCGATTTTAAAAAGAACAGAATGTGAACACATGAGTTTTAAAAATCGATTTATGATTCAATTTTTAATAGATTTTCGGTGCTCTTAACAAATCTTGGTTTGGTATTTTTTCAAGAGTGGAAGAAATTAAAGTGTTTAGATAAAACTAAACGATGGCGAAAATTTAATTAAACTGAATTTTTTTTCTTAGAGTACACTAAAAAATGGAATTCCTAATTGTAGCGTGCAGCCACCTGTTGTGTTTAGACTAATCCAGCGTTTCTCAAACTGTGGTGCGCGCCCCCTTAGGGGGCGTGATAACACTACAATGAGGGGGAGAGCGAGTATATCGAAAAGTCGAAAACAAGCATTATTTAAAAAAATTATTAATTTACTGAAAGGAAGCAAAAAAAAATAATAATACATTATGACATAATAAAAAATAAAATACACATTTACACTGATATAATACGCTTATAAATGTATCAGTGCTGCACCATGTATTTCACAAATAAATTTAACAGATTATCTCAAGAACAAGTTTAATAATTATCAGTAACTCTATGGGTACGCCATGAAATTATATAGAAATTTAATGCTTATTTTGATAATTTGTACCGTTTATAATTAAAGTTGTATTGTAGATTAACATCAAAGTATGTTTTTTTAATTCAACATTATTATTGTATGTAAGGGAGGGCGATGAAAATTATGATTAAAAAATGGGTCGCGAGTATAGAAAGTTTGAGAAGCACTGGACTAGTCCCATATTATTTATAATAGCAGAAAGACTTTCACACCCTCTAGCGGGTAGAACAATCTTCAGTGATGACCAAGCTTCGGAACTGTAAGGATGTACGAGCATGCGCTCCGATCCCTTTTAATTCTATTCTGAATGTTAGTTCTCTAGTTATGTATGTAAATGTTTGTGTTTTGTCTTGTAAATGTGTTATAATTAACTAGTGGACTTAAAAAAGAACCCCTTCCTTCCTTGTCTCTTTATTACATTGAGTCACCCCTTATAATTTGACGTCCAACGTGTTATTAGTTACAGAAGCTTGTAAGAAATCTTTGGATTAATCTTCAACTGAAGAACAAGTAAAGCTTTTTATCTCGAACTTTCTTTAAAGTATTATACCTTATAATACTAGTTTCATTATTGCGAATTGGATTATGCGAAGGATTGCCCTTATGCTAATTGGATTTAATATCCCTAGGAATTGATTAGTTAAGGACTTAAGGTATCCGACTACGTTCGGAACCGTGATTTTAAAAAAGCGCATAAATGGATAATTTTCATGATATTTAGTGTCACTTAGATTAGAATACATGCATAAAATTGTTTTAAGGAGATTTTGATAAAAAAAATTTTAATTAAATACAGTATTTTGGCAAAAAATTAACTCAGAATAACCTTTTTTCAAAATGTTCCCCTTTTATAAAAAATGCTTCTAAAATAATAATATTTTGCTTATATAAAGTAAAGACTTCTCCAAAGAGTCTGAACTATTTTTTTTTTGAAAAATTCAAATTATTTTCAGAGTTACAACGATTGAAATAATTATCGGCGTTTTTTTCTTAAAATTTCTCCCCTGTGTTGATGTAAAACATGGATAAGCCCCCTTCTAAGTTATATATTTAAAAAATTCTAGGTGAGCCTTTGTACAGAGGTCTAAGCTATAAAATGGCAAAATATTATTATAATAGAAGCATTTTTCACAAAAGGAGAATATTTTGAAAATGGGTCCTTCTACGTTCATTTTTTGTCAAAATATTGTACTTAAATAATTTTTTACAGTAATAGTATTCTTAAAACAATTTTATATACATTTTCTAATCTAAGTGACTCTAAATATCATAAATATTATCCATTTATACGTTTTTGCAAATCACGGTTTTGAACCTAGTCGGATACTTTAATTCCTTAAATATTGACTTCATTGTTCTTCTTCAGAAAACATTTTTGCACGATCCATCGGAATCATTTACAGTTTTCTGCCATAGAAAACGTTCTTTACTGATATGAATTAAGAACGTCATGTTCTAATTATATAAACTGTTCTCATTAAATTAAGAAATCTTTTTTTCTTATTTTAAGAAATGCAATTTGCTAAACAGTAGTTTAATATACATTTTAAATTTTTTTCTATGTTCTTAAAATATCTGCTGTTTTGTCTTAAACTAATACGTATAACGCTGTTCATTTAAAAGCTTAAGTGAGAACAATGCTAAAAACTTCTTTTAGTTTTGTTATAAAGGGTGTTTTTTTAGAGGTATAGAACTTTAAATTGCAATAAAACAACGATGTATTATTCGATTGACATGAATTTTTTTTTATTCGAAAGATAATCTTGTGACATTACATTTCAAGCAAGGCGTAGATTCGTCGAATGGGCCCAAAACGAAATTGCCGTTGTTCCCGATTTTCATAAGCGAATTTTGTTTAGCGATGAAGCGCACTTCTGGTTGAATGACCACGTCAACAAACAAAACTGCCGCATTTGGAGTGAAGCTAATCCACAAGTGTATGTCGAAACACCGTTACATCCAGAAAAACTGACTGTTTGGTGCGCTTTATGGGCTGGAGGAATCCTTCTTCAAAAACGATGAAGGCCACAACGTTACAGTCAATGGTGATCGGTATAGAGCCATGATTACTAACTTTTTCATTCCTGAATTGAACAATCATGATGTCCAGGAGTTGTGGTTCCAACAAGACGGTGCAACATGTCACACAGCTCGTGCCACAATCCATTTATTGAAAGACACGTTTGGTGACCGCCTAATTTCACGTTTTGGACCTGTGAATTGGCCTCCAAGATCTTGTGATTTAACACCGCTAGACTATTTTCTGTGGGACTATGTAAAGTCATGGGTCTATGCGGATAAGCCACAAACGCTTGACCATTTGGAAGACAACATTAGCAGTGTTATTGCCGATATACGGCCACAAATGTTGGAAAAAGTCATCGAAAATTGGACGTCCAGATTGGACTACATCCGAGCCAGCCGTGGCAGTCCTATGCCAGAAATCATATTTAAAATGTAATGCCACAAGATTATCTTTTGAATAAAAAAAAATCATGTCAATCGAATAATACATCGTTGTTTTATTTCAATTTAAAGTTCTATACCTCTAAAAAAAACACCCTTTATATGTTATTTTCAAAATAATACTTGTTAAAAGATTGCTCTTAATTTTTCTCTCTGTCAGTTACAAAATATTTAGTGGTTAAAAAAAAGAATATGTATCTATCCATTTGTTTTCTGAGACTCATTTATAGAAATATGATGATACTTCCTGGATCTCTCTTTATAATCTTGAGTTTGAGATTGTTTTTGGTATAAAGCAATGCTTCTCAAACTTCCCATATCTGCGACCCAATATTCAATCATAATTTTCATCGTGCCCCCCCCTTCTTTACAATAACAATGTATTATATTCAATAATACTAGGCTTTGACGCTAAAGGTACAATACGTCTTAGGGGTGTTAAATTTCTCTAGAGGTCTGAAAATATAAAGGATTTTCAAACGGGTATAGTTCTTTTAAATTTAAATTAAATGATTCGAATCTTTTACATATTATTTAAAATAGAATGGGGCTTTAGAAAAGTATAAAATGTTTAAAATATAATAATAATTTTAAAAGTCATAAGCATATGAAAATTCTATAATAAATATTAAGTATTTTTTGCTTTGTGCTCGCTATTTTCTAAAATATTAGCCTTTGATGTATAAAACTTTATAGAATTATACAATGCATCATACTTTTTAAACCCTACCTAATTTTAGCATTATATATCTTTTGTATTTCAAAATATTTGTAAAATATTGCAATTTTTTAAATATTTTTTACAAAATGTATTTTTTTTTATTTATTAAAATATGTAAGTTATTATTCTATTTATTTAAAAGTAGCTACAAAGTGTTAAGAATACATTTGTCTTTATAAATCAACTTGAGCTAGTAATTAAACCTACTCTTTTAGAAAATAGCTTGCGCGACGTAAAACTTAATAAATATTTCTTATGGAAAAGTTTCTTATTTTCATATGCTTATAATTTTTAAAATTATGATTATATTTTAAACATTTTATACTTTTCTGAAGCCCCATTCCTTTATAAGTAATGTGTACAAGATTTGAATTATTTAACTTGAATTTAAAAGAATTATGCCTGTGTGAAAAATGTTTATATTTTCAGACCTCTAGAGAAATTTAACACCCCTGTGACCCCTTAAGTACCACCGGCGTATATAAACGTCTCGCTCAACCAAAACGTCCATTGCCCCGGACGTATATATACGTCTTTGCGAAGTACGTTCTTTTCTGTGCATTACTATCCATAACATTATTCCGAAGGCTTTGACTTGCAATAAATGGACTTTGACAATATTTGTGCAGGATTTACTTATTTCAGAGGATTTTTGCTTATTTTTATTCTTTTTTTTCTCTCTCCTCCCTCAATGCATAACATACGCGTGCCTGCATGGAAATCGGTGGCATTGGGGAGCAAATCGAATAACTTTTTATCTGCAGTTAAGGGATTTTTTATAAACCATATAAATTATCAAGATAAATGTTGGTTTTTGTGTATAATTTTTTATATAAAATAAACCCATGGGGACACTGATAATTATTAAACTTGTTTTTGTAGTAGTGTTAAATTAATTATAAAATACATTTTGCAGCATTGATACTGTTACGAATTTTGTGTAAGTAGTGTAAATAATTTGTATTTGAGTGTTTAATGCATTTATATTACTCTGTTACATTTATTTCATGTTAAAATTGTACTATTCACAAGAAGTGCCGCCCCTTACGTTATAATGGCGATTCAATGAGAACTTGGCGAAATCTTGGCGGTAGAGCCAAGTTGGCATAATTTTTGGCGACCATGTTGGCGAGTTCGGAACCCTCTGGAATCTTCTAGAAACTAGTAGATCTCTCCACTCGTGTCACGTTCAATGACACGAGCGGTTATATTTCTAGAAGTTTCTGTCGCGCATATAAAAGGTACGGCGGGAAGTCTGCCCTTGAAACCGCCGTAATCACAACAAAAACACTTAATTGCTGCACTTCACAATATTCAAACGCATTTGCCTCTGATCAGAACTGGGATCAGTGTTAAAGCTGGCTCCAGCTTCGTTCCACCTACTGTGGCGTCTGTAAGTTTCTCCTTGCAGACTCTTCTTTTTCATTCCGGCTGAAAAAAAAAGCAGCATTCTCCTTCCCACTGCATTTTTGGTGCTCCTCGAACGCGTTTTCGGGCTTTTAAGCCCCCCCCCCTCCTGCGCTCTTCCATTCTCGCCCTCGTGACGTCACTCCAGTTTCGTCCGCGTTCGGCCGCTCTCTTCCTCCCCCTGCGGGGCGAATGATTCCAGATATCGGTCTTTCTTTTCATCCTTTTCTCCGTGATTCTGGGTATAAGCCATTTATTTCGCTGGCACCCGCTTCATCTAATTTTCGTTCGTTTCGTTTCGGCGGGAAGTCTTGATTAAGCCAGCGAGTAGTGAGGATTGTTTTGACTAGCTCGGCTGTGCTTGTGAATAATATTTACGTATGTGTATTTTTAAACACTGTTCTTGTGTTTGATTGCCGTCGAAGGTGTGAAGACCTTCGGATATTTTTACCCTGTGAATATTGCTGCTGAATCATGTATTTAAAGGATTGGATTTTCGCAAATAAATTCGCATCGCTCTTAAAGAACTGATTATTTTTTCTTTGTGATTGTTTTTGCATAAAATAGGGGGCGCTCCCCACAGTTTGAGAAACTCTGGTATAAAGTAATAACTTGTAATTTTTTCTCTCTTTGAAGCGGAATATTGTTTCTGTTAAGTAGAATTTTTTTTCTGAGTTTGTGTTTTTTTTTTAACTTGAGGTATTAAATATTTTAAGTGTGTTTTCTCATCATTTTGATGATTTTTTAACACGCTTTTATAAGTTTCACTTATATGTAATGGAATATTTGGACTCTATTTTTACCCACTTTAAAAGGTCAGATTAATTCGAAATTTTGCACACTTGTCAAGGACCGATGACAATACAATAATTTCAAAATTTTGTTCCGTTGTCCTGATCATGATGGTCAAAAATAACGATTTTAAGGATTTCGAGAATTGGCGACTAATTAATTATAACGATTGTTAAATGCGTGGGGTGCTTTGTAGTACACTTTTACACTAATTCAGCATTTCGGAATAGAACTAGTAAGAAATTATAGCAATTAATATAAAGCACCCCACGCTTTTACCACAAAGACATTGATTTGCTCATTAATCATTTTATTCTTATATTAAGAATTATTTTTACTCAGTTCAATTCACTATAAAAGCGTGTTTTTTAGTTTTTTTTAAACTATAATTTTTGAAAAATTCTTTTGGAGAAGTTCTACCGTAAAGCTTACTATGGGGGCGCATCAGTCATTAGTACCCTTTTCTTCTTCTATGGGGAGCAAAATCCCCACTGAGCTAAGAAAATTAACAAGGTTTTTAGGAAAGATACTGAAATAAATAACAGAAAATCCTGAGCCTGAAATCTACAGACCATCTTCAATCCATACAGTTCAAAAACTTGCATTAGAAGCTTAAAAAACTCAGTTAAATTTAGATGTTTTCCGGTAGTTAACAAGAGTGGTATAGGTATCGGACTGTGGCTTGCTTTGTCACAGGTTCGAGCCCAGTACCACTAAAGACCCGCTGTGTAGGGCAGCGATGCACGTTAAATCTGTCGAGAGCTGAAACGTCCTCCCGTTGGTGTGGTGTGGTTGTTAGGAGAAGGGGTGCCAGCTCAGGTGTCGTCCACGTCACTTGACCATGGTTCAAAATTACGTGGTCCGTCGCCAAAAGCCCTCGTGTAGCTGAACAGTGCGACGTTAATATTCAATCAATCAATCTATCAACCGGTAGTTAACAATACACCGGTAGTAGGATTGGAAGTCATTTGGTTTCGGCTCAATGTTGTTGTTTACTAAGTAGAATTTGTCCGTAACCCCTTCGCGACAGGCAGTGCAAATATGCATTCTTCACGGACGCATCTTATGGCCGGGCGGTGCAAATGTGACTTTTCTGCTGGAACGTTTTTAATGACCACTAGATGGCGCCCTATGCCCATTATATTGAAACTGAACATAGCTAGAGTAACCTGACCTTCAATTAGTTTATATTCTTCCTGGATTTGGTAGTTTGCTCATCAGCTGTGATGGGGGAGGGGATAATCGAAATGTCAACAAATCGCTCTTAAAATTTCCACTAAATATAAAACATTCACGTTTCTAATAACTCTCCCAATGCCTTTTTATTTTCTTTTTCTTAACAGTGTGGAATGTTTTAGGGTTTTAGCGTCAGTTCTCTCTCTGTTACATTTTTTGTTACTTTCGGATATATTTCGCGTACTTTTCTTATTTCAAAAACCTTGACTTCAGGTTATTTGATTGTTTTCAAGGCATTTTCCTAACCTTAATATGAACAAAAAAGATGAAAAAAGAAAAAGTGTATAGTCACAAACCATGTGTATGTAAAAAAAAAAGCACGCAACAAACATTTTATGCTTGCAAATCATACAATGTAGGGCTTTGCGTTTCTCCATGCTTCGAGATTTTCCACACTCAATCTTCATTTCAATTTTGTTATTTCTTTTGGTAAATAATCTTTGTCGTAATTTTTTTATTAATTTGAAAGTGTATTAATGTGTTTTGTCAATGAAAATTTTGGAAAAAAAATGAATAGTGCTTACGAAATATGTTCCCAAAGGTAAATCATATTTTTTTTTTATATAATTTCATGTAAGTTAAAACAGAAATGTTATTACATTCTAGTTTTAATGTAACTGAAAACTTGTGTAATAATCTAAAGGGGTACCAAAAATTACGACGTTAGGTCTGAAATTTTATTATTTATGCGGGTTTTTTTCTTAAGTTAGGCTTAGCGACAAAAACCGCCCGTCCTGAAGGGAGTAGTCCTTACGCATTCACCCCGTCCCTAGCGAACGGCTTGCAGGAAATCTCCCCGTCCTGAACAGGATAAGAAGATAAATATTTCAAAACTTTTCATGTAACAAAATTTTTTACCACTTTTTAAATACTTTTTAATTTTAAAACTATAAATGTTTCAAAAATCGAATATGTAGATTAGACAGGTATGATCAGAAATGATATGCATGTGACCGTCGTTTACAACGATGGCAATAATCATGACCGGGAATTTTAGTGGTAATCTGTCTTTTAAGTTCGCAACTCTGTATCTGTCATTAAAGAAAAAATATGAAAACTCTAAAAAAAAAAAACCATTGAATTTGCTGGCAATGTGTACGTTCGGCGTAACTGTCTTTTAAAATTTGGTGAATTGAATTCGATTTCGTTTACAAAATTTGCATTTTTCCCCCCATCAAGAAACTGTCTTTGAATATTAATTTTCATACAAAAGTCAGAAAGTAGCACAGAATAATAAAGGATATAAACCCATTCGTTAAAAAATACTTTATTATTTATTTATCCAACGCCCTTGCTTGGCTTCTTGACCATTTGACGTCGAGCCTTCGAGTACCGACTCACGATTTTCCATTCCTAAGAAAATACTTTCTTATGATTGGAAGTATTTTTTTTTTTTTTTTCATACTGGCGATTTTTCAATCGCTGTGCTGTGTAGCGTTAACCACTCCTGCAATTTCGTGATATGAGGGTTGCCATAATTAACATTGATACAAGCACCAAATAAAATATGAAAACATGGGAAGGCAATGTACTATTTGTCATACAAAATCCGTGAAGTTTAAGTAGTGTAACGAAGAAGAAAAAAGGCGAAAGATAACCTTGTTTTAGCCTGCAGTCGTATTTTAAAGTGGATTTTACATTCCAGATTACATCATTTTCCATCTTCAAATGTTTTCACTCATAACATGTTTCTTTTAATGAAAGTACGATGACAATTTTTTTTTACAATGAAGAGGAGGATGAAAAATTTATAAAAAATTACAACGTAAATATATGAAACATTTTATTAATTCAAACAAAAATACACTAATCACGCTTATACATCCCTTTTTTATTTACCTAAATAAGTCTTTTTCCATTGAATGATTTTTTTTTTTTTTTTTTTTTTTTTTTTTTTTTTGTAAATGTTAAATCGGAAATTTCGGAGCAAGAAATATCTTTCATTGTGAACTTTTTAGGGTAAGTGCTACAGCTATCGACATTCAATCTTGATATCTCATTTGTCCAAAAAGTATTATCAATTGATAAAGCTCTTTCAAATGCAGCATTAGTTCTAGGGCATTACAACGTAAATTGAACAAGAATAACTAAATATTCTTATGGAATGTGTTCATTCAGAAATGGTTAAATATTTGTCATCGATTTTAATATCAGGCATTTCTTTCAATAAAAACTCAACACAGTTTTCTATATCTGCCCAATTTTCGTGCGATGAAATAAAAAAAAACTTTGAAAACCGTTATTTCCTGTGATATTTGTTTCAGACCATTCTTTGACATATTGGAAACATGTTTGGTAGAAATTCTACATTTCTTTGGTAAACTCTTCCGTTATGCCATGATTTGACAATTCTTTTTTTTTATTAAAAGAATTATTTATTTCTGGCTAAGGGTTTGATATAGTATTTTTACTTTGATTTTGTATTGAAAGTGATACGAACGAAATATTTTTAATTTTCACTTTTGTGATTCATGAAATTTTTCGAATTGCATTTTGTTAGAAATAAAGGTATTATTTTCATGTGTCATAATACTGTATTATTTTTTAATTAATAACATTTGGTTGAATTTAAAGTTCAAAGAATTAATTCGTAATTAATTTTAAGTGAAATTTTACTATGGCCTATTTAGCAAAAGGTCGCAGGCAGGACCTTTTTGAATTGGCGGAAACGCTAGATATATATCAATGCAAGACAATTTCAAAGTTCTTGACATAAAAGTCGCTATTTTAAAAAGTCAGGGATGTGTTGCAGAGTTTACAAGAGAATGTTTAAATCGTATTATTAGTGATAGAAAAGAGCTCGAATTGCGGGTTGGAAGAGAAAAGGAAAATCAAAGACAATATGAACTGCAAAAACTTCGAATTACAACTATAACTACTGACTGCGTTTTTTTCTTTTGCAGATTCTAATATGTGCCTAAGTTCGAACTTCATAAGTTACTTCCAATTTTTGATCCTAAGACAACAATGTCACAATTTTTTGCAACCTCTTCGAAAGACAATTAACATTATTAAAAGTACCAGTTCCACAGTGGGTGGTGTACCCTGTTGGTCTTTTACCAACTGAAGCTTCAAAGGAATCTGTTGTTGATGCTCAAGACTATTATAAAGTCAAACAAATTCTTCTAAAGCGCTTAAAATTGAGTGCAGAGAAATTTCGTTCGATGTTTGAATTTGATGTTAACCCCCTAGAAAGGCTCGAGCGCCCCCTGGGGGCTCGCGTACAAGTCTAAGAACAGCTGCTTTTATTGAAATCAATTTACAATTTGTTGGCTTGATTATATAAAACTAATATCATTTTTTGCAAATTCCTGAAAGGAATTCGTTGCGATTTTAAAAAGAGCAGAATGTGAACACATGAGTTTAAAAAATCGATTAATTATTCAATTTTTGTTAGATTTTCGGCGCTCTTACAAATCTTGGTTAGGTATTTTTTCAAGAGTGGAAGAAATTAACGTGTTTAGGTAAAATCAGAACTATAAGGACGTACGAGCATGCGCTCCGATCCCTTTTAATTTTATTCGAAATGTTAGTTCTCTAATTATGCATGTAAATTTTGTTTTGTCTAATAAACGTGTTTTAATTGACTAGTGGACTTAGTTTGGAACCTCTTACCCGCGTGTCCCTTTATTACATTGGGTCACTCTTTATTGGGGATATTAAGCTAAACAAGGTGGAACAAATCCCGTGCCTTTGTATTTTCTCAGTCGCTTCACAGCAGAGGAAATATCACCAATATATGAAAGCAGGATACCAAGCAACTTGTGAAATTGAAGTGCAGATATCTTTTTGGATAGATTTCATTTTCTTGCTTTATTCGCCAAATTCGTTTGAAGGTAGATTTATTATTTCGTTAAAAAATAGTTTAATCAAATTCTTAAAGAACTTTTTGATTATTTTTTCTTTTTCTATCGTGTTTGTGACTTTTTATGGAACACATTTATGTGTGTGAATAATTTAAGACTTGTGGAAAGCATTGGTAAATGCTTGTAAGGTATGTTTTGTTTATACAAATGGCAACGCCAGCATCGTGTACTTACGTATGTACGTCAGTGGTGCACATAAGGGGGTCCGGACCCTCCCCCCCAAAGCACTTGGTATTTTTTGATTGATTTTAATTCTAAGTATATAGTACGTAAAATTTAATAAAGTATTTGTTATTAATAATTAATTTTATTAATTAATGCTAGCTATTATTCAATAATTAGTTTTCTACTGCATGACAAACCTTTAAGGAATCATTATTTAAGATTTCATTTAACAATACAATTTCATTTCTATTAAGACCAAACATGAAGTATTTGATCTTCTTGATATTAATGATTTTTTATCTCTGTTTTTCCTTTTAGTTCTTTTACTTCTAGATTTTCTTTTAGAATTATTATTTAAATTGTTAACATTATAAAAAAAATTCTTTATTATTACTCTGTAACAGTATTTGCAAAGTATTTTTAGCAAAATACATAACATTAAGACCATATGGATGTATTGTATTAAAACTCCTGCTATCTGGTCCTGGCATTGATTTTAAGAAACGCTTTGGGAAATGGCGAGTTATTTACGCCATTGACCCGAAGAACAAGATTGTTCTTCTGCATACTCTGGGGTTAAGGAAAAAAGTGTACAAATAGAAATGGTTTGACAGTAGCTTTTTTTCTTGAGTCACGGTTTCGAGACTTGGGGGTGCTAGACCCACCGTGAGAGGGGCTGATGCTCCTCAAATTTGACCAGGAGTAGAGTTATCCGTAGGCAGATGTGGAAATTTGGAGAAGGAGTTGCCACAGCTCGCGTGTCGTACTTATCACTTGAAGTATCCACTTAGTGGCGACAAGGCCTTTTTAAAAATATTGTGATGATACGAATTAACATCATAGCAATATGTTAAGGTTATAGATGGCGCTGTTTCAACAGTGGAGACGAGGAGTGATGAGTAAGACGATACGTGGAATGGTTGCGGAGTTCCTTATCAGTGGAACTGTGGGTGAGCATTGCTTGGGCTTTACCTTAGCCCAGAACTGCATTAAGTATTAAAAGTTTATATATTAAGAATAAAGAGAGAGGACCGTTAGAGAGAGTTTGAGTAGAATTTTTCATAGGTGTTACGAGTTGTGAGAGTTAAGTAGTGTATAAGGTGTGAGATAAATAGTAATGAATAAGGTGTGATTAGTTAGAAATTGTAAATTAAGTTATTTGTTATTAGAGAGTGGTAGAGCTATTTATAGTTAGTTAGCGTATTCAATACACAAAACGTTTAAAAGGTGATAATACGATTGACATTTAATATTTCTTCTTAACTCACGTTTATTACACTATCATAGACCCCCAAATTATTTTTTTGCTGGCATAGACCCCTTGTAGATCGTCATAGACCCCTGGGAGTCTATATAGACCAATTTGGGAATCACTGCTATAAAGGGTTAAAACTTCTATATTCTTTTAGAAACACCCGGTATAATAAAAATATCCCCTTAATTTATCTCTCTTGTTAAAATTTTCATAGATTTCACATCCAGTGAAAAATTAAAAGGCAATTTTGTAATAAATCGCTCTTTGAATTTTGGGTAGAGTTGGATGATGAATTTTCTGCTCTGAAAACAAAAGCACTTCGTATACTATTACCATTTTCAACATCCTACCTTTGTTAAACTGGATTTTCTGCCGTGGCTGCTTTGAAAACAAAATATTCATCTCAGCTTTATGTTGTTAGATCCCATATTAATCAAATTGAAACTTCTCAAAGCATCATCCTTCGTCAAATCTGAAATGCTCGATGGTTCATGATGAACACTTACCTCAGGGACCGCAAGTAAAATGCTATCAATTAGACAGTTTATTAAAAGGATTGCGCAACAAACTTCTTTCATAATATTGTTAATTCTAGTAATCTCTCCATCTTGGATATTGTAAAATATATCCCTGATCCTAATTTCAACAGGCCTAGAAATATTCTCTCAGACCCCTTCTTCATGTAATTATTTTTCTCCTATCAAATTTCTCTTCTTCCATCTTAAATGCTTATTTCACCTCTTTCCACAAGTGTCCCGTGGTCTAGTAGTCAGAGACTCTCGCTCCCAATGCTTTGCATCGGGTTCGATTCCCAGAGATTTTCTCCTTTTTTCAATTTTACTATTTACTCTTTAATTTTCCTTCGGAAAATTATTCCGACATATCTCTTTTTTTATTTTAATGTTCCTCTGCTGTTTTTATTCTTGATAGTATTTTTTCATAGCTTTTAAAAAAAGCTGTTTTCTGTTTCTCTTTTCAACCATTTTTCGTGATCCTAGCTGCATTCCCATTGGTCGGTTTCGCCCCGCCTACCCAAGATCAAAATTCTAACTTCATTTTCGGTGCTTTGTGCCGACTTTAAAGCTTTTTTTTTTTCTCAATTTTTATGCATTCTAATATTTACAATTTTTATTTTCCCAAAATCTCCAGTATTTTTATTATATATTTAAAGCACTTAATCTCAACAAAAGGAAAAAGTTAATAATTTACAGTCACTCAAATACCTACTGATATGAGGCTGAAGCTCAAAAGAGCTGGGTACTCAAGTCATCCACCCAACGATATATTGTTAAAGTTAGCATTTCAGAAGATTCGAATTCTTATTTAGGGTAAACTTACGATCTTTACGCTCAATTGTCGAAGTCTCAGGACTTGTTGTGTGAGAAATCTGAGGTTAATTTATGTGTAAACTATATTAATAATTATATTTACTGATAAGTGTCTGAAAAAGTTCAACATTCTTAAGAATATATGAGTAAGTAATATGGAATTATTTGAAGAAATATTTTAGTGCGTATCTTTTTCATACTTTAGGGTTAATTCCTGACGCTGTCAATAGCAAACAGTACAACTCGCATGTTGTGACTCCTCACATGAACATTATTTATCGTCAAACAAGTGGACTTATGGCTAGTCAAGATATTGGAGACATATGTGTGGCAGAATGCATATTTGAAAATGGACAAACAGTGATTTCAGTGGCCGTATACATTTCTCCGAATCAAAAGGTTCAAAAAATTAAAAATTTTCTGCATTTTGTACTTTTACCATGTACCGAAGATGGTTCTGCTCTTTTGAAAACAAACTGTCACTCGCTTCCCATGATTTTGAGTGGTGATTTCAACGATAACTTCAGTTTGCAAGAAGTTGAACCGCTCATAGCTTTTTGATTGATGAACTAAAGTTCGAAATGAATACAAATCGAAATGTTTCGACAGCTAACAGTGGTACAGTTATTGACGCTGTTTTTTTACGATTTTTAAATACTTTGGAATCACAAGTATATGTATCATATTTTGCTAATCATTGGTCTAGTGTACCCACTCTTCCCCAAATTGAACAAGAATAAATATTTTTGATAAAAAAAATTGCATTACTCAGAAATAAAATTTTCATTAAAGATGTAATTATTTGATAGAAAATTATTTCCAATCACATACTCGATTCAAAACTCAATTCAGTCTCACTCAATTCAATCACACTCAAAATCATGGGAAGCGAGTGATAGTTTGTTTTTAAAAGAGCAGAACCATCTTCGGTTTGTGTTAAAGTACAAAATGCAGGAAATCTTTAATTTTTTGAAACGTTTGAAATCCCTGTTTGTCCATTGTCAAGTCTATTGCATCCACTCTTCCCCATATTGAACAAGAATAAATATTTTTTGATAAAAAGTTGCCTTACTCCGTGTGTTAAATAGATAAAATTTTCGTTAAAAATATAATTATTCGATAGAAAATTATTTCCAGTCATAATTGATTCCTTTTTTTCAGGATTTATGTTACTATTGCGTATTTACCACGATAGCATGTCACATGTTACACATCATATGCGAGTTCTGTAAGGCTCGATTCTTTTTTTTTTTTTTAATCAATCAATGTTCATTTCATCAAAGTAATTAGACTCAATTTAAATTCAATAAATCATCGAAGACAAGGGTAAGATTAAATAAGTTTAATGGAATATGGAGTGCGTCTGTACTCGGTCACGTACACAAGATCTCTGGGGTAAACAAAGCAGGTTTTTACAAGCAGCGCCCTCTATACTGAGGGAGGGGGGGTTCTACCAACATATTCAAACGAAAAAAAGCATTCATAGAATATTTTGAAATTTTTAAAACACTATATTGTTAACAGATGTATGAATTGTAGTGTTGCAAACTTCCATGAAAATTAAAACACTTTTCTGTCTGAAAATGTGCTTCGCGTTTAGTTCAAGCTCTCGTACTTTTGCCGAAAACAGCCTTAAACTTTTTGAGAATGTTTTATTAAAATAGCCCAAGAGCCCACGACTGCCAGACTTTCGTTATTTTATAAAAACTGAAAGTTTCTCTGCAGATGTCACCAACACAGGTAAGAACGATCAGCGAGTATGGAGTTTGGATTGTGGTTACTTGCGCAGGTAACAGGTAGTAAAGGTGCATAAAATAGTACCTCAACTTCCATAAAGTATAAAGCTCAATTTTTTTTTTATTTTCTTCGGAATAACAATAGAAATCACGTCATCCATTGCCGGACACTTAGTGCAGTTGCAACCCCCTGCCAGACACCCCTTAACTTTAAATAAAAGAATTATGCTTTCGTTATAGTATAAAAGCTGAATTTTATATATGTTACTTGGGAGCCTATAAAAATATGTTACCTCTGTAGCCGGACAGTTTTAATGGTTTTTACATCTTGCCAGACACATTGAAAGTCTGCTGCAGGTGTGAGTTTAAGGCAACTGTTCAAGCGGGTGCGAGTGAGATAGGGCGTTTAGTCTATTGCGATCGCTAAGAAATCCAATGAAAAAATAGTTTTATTACGTTTATAAGCATCTTATATAAAGTAAAAAATATTATTTTATTATTACTAAGTACAAAAAAAGTATTACATGTAAAAATCATACATCATTTTCGTTGACATTTTCATCGTCACTACTACTCCTGTGAAAAACTGTGAAATATCGTCATTCCACATTGGAAATGAAGATCTGAAAGAACTGATGAAATAATTACAATGTTTTCAAGCAACGATGTATCAATGGTGAGCTCGGTAAAACTTCCCAATTTTACTTGATTTACATCAATCTTATACATCATTACTTGGACTTGTCACGGAGCATTCGCACTGGGAATTTTGAACTTTTCACATTATCATTGCCTAAAATTATAAATATATTTTTTATATGCTGTGACGAGGCTTTACGTGATTTTATATTAATCCTCTTGGGGAATCTTTGGGGCCAACAATTGAGTTATTTCACAGCCATCACCCTCAAGAAGAAACCTTGATATGCAGATTAGTATATATATAGTGGAAGTTTAGTAATCGTAAGGAGAAGGAAAAGAAGCTGAGAGTTGCGGAAAGCAGTGCTGTTGCTGTGAGGATCGGAATTTAGACGTGTGATTGTAGGACGGGCTTTAGCTATTAAAATAATTTAAAGAAGTTAGGATTCTTCAGATAACTTTGAGTAAGTATTTCCAAGCCGATTAGAAGTTTTACTGTATACATTAAAATCAATTTACCTCAAACTGTAAATTTTAATGTTCGATGTACCTTTATTTGAGAAACTACTGCTCACAGTATGTTAATTTTTTTATGATATATTTATAATGATGGCTAATATATACTGAAATGAGCTTTTTGTAAAAAACTTAAAATTTATTTTTTACAAATTTTTTACGTGAAAAATGGGTGAAATTTCGCAATGTTTGATAAAATATTTCATAATTTCTTAAAAAATTCAAAATTAGCTAAAAGCTCATTTTAGTATAATGAGAGAGGTGTACTTTAATAGTATGAAAAATTTCAAGCATGTACATGAAACAGATTTTGAGAAAAGGTACACCACCGAAAATAGAGCCAATTTAACATTGTCAGTATAGAGAGAGAGAGAGGTTTCCAACTCCTCTGAAAACACCTTCCTAAGTTGATTTCTGCTCGGCAAAAATAACATATTGTTACACATTTTGTGTAATGAATGCTTAAATTACTGTAAATAATTTATATCTGGATGTGTCATACGTTAATATTACTTTCTGTTGTATTTATTTTATGTTAAAATTGTAATATTCGCAAACAAAGCCGTTCCTTATTTTTTAATGGAAACAGCGAAATGTTGGCGATAGAGCCAATTTGGCATAATTTTGGCGCTCATGTTGGCAACTTGTCGATTGATTGAATGGCGCAGAAGCTGATTTGCTACAGAGCCACCTGGTGGGGAGCTACAACAAAGAAGATAATACTGAAACCTCTTCTCCGCAAAAAACAACAAAAAAAAACATATACATGCCAATTTTTATAGTGATCCGTTGAACGGTGTTGGGGTGAAGCGAGTTCATACATAGAAACATCCATTTTGATGTATATAAATGATTTAAAGATCTAATTGATCCATCCTGAATGATCCAAGCTCACCAATGCGTACTTGGAACAAGATGCTATACAGTGCACACATTTTGCTTTTCTTTAAAATTAATGCCTTTTGTACTGCGTTTTAAAAATGGCCAGCAATTTATTACTGAAATTACATGTTGTGGATAACAACTTCGTAACTGATTCTATAATCACGTGTCCTCTTTATGATGAAAAGAATAATGCAGAGTGAATAATCTTTCTTGCATTAGTATCATTTGATGTTGAATAAATACCGAGTTTTGTTGCCCTCTCGATAATGACACGTGTCAGCCCAATTCTGTACGACATGAAATTGTTGATAAGTATTCTGTAATATCAGCCGTTTTAATAATTTATTTAAAAAAATAAATGGAGTGAAAAAGTTGATAAGATTTTGATAAATTATGTTCTTTGACGTAAATCGATTTCCAAATGTTCTTATTACAGTTTTGGAGCTTTAGCTTTGTCTCATTTTGCTTGCTATCACTTTTTTTTAAAGAAAACTATTTAGTTTTGAAAATAAACTATCTTTATTGTGGATAAACTATCTTATGTTTTATTCCTCCTCAACTTCTCTCAAGAGGAAATTGATAAAATACACTTCATAAAATAAAGTTTATTTATTATTATTCTTTTAATTTCTGAACATATGATATATTTTTTGGAATTAGCTTTCCAACGTTTTTAAACTTAACAATTTTTTTTTAAATTTTATGTAATGCAGTATTCCTAAGACTTTTTATCGCCGCGGTCCGATCCACGTTTGATAATTTGAGCGTGTCCCACTGAGTGGAAGGATGCGTCGAGAGATTGCTTATATTTTAGTTTGTTTTTATTAAATAATATTAATTTAATTGCATTTAAATATGCCTTCAGAATTACACCAAAAATGAATATAAAGTGATTTGATATGGAATATAGAGTGATTCCCATGGAAAGTGGTACAAACCCAAGAGAAATACACCACAGTAAATAAAATGGAAATAATTTTGTGTTTCTCTTGAGTGGCCCTGTACATGAAAAAAGAGTACTATGAGATTTTACTGTTTTAATCATAAAATGTTTTTTTTTATAAAACTCTTAAGGGGTGTTGGAAAGCTAAATTCTTATTTTTTGGACAATTTGAGATTTTTACATTTTCAAATTGTATAGATTTTAAACTTTCTAAAAATACCTTACTTTAACCTCTAGGGTATTTAGAATCCCTTAAAACGTATTTTAAAATAATCGTTGAATTCGGGCCACGCACATTTTAATGGCGAAAATTGTATACAAATTACTTTGTTTTTGCTTAAAAGTGTAACGACCTATATAATCCAAAACATGTATCTCTTATTTTAATTTGAACCTTTTATTTTTTTATTTCCTAGACAATTAAAAGTCTCACTGTATACATTAAAATCAATTTATCTCAAAATGTAAATTTTAATGTGCGATGTACCTTTTCTGAGAAACTACTGTTCACAGGTATGTAAATTTTTTATGAATTATTTATAATGATGTCTAATATATACTAAAATGAGATTTTTGTAAAAAAATCAAAAATTTAATTTTTACAAATTTTTTAAGTAAAAAATGGGTCAAATTTCGCAATGTTTGATAAAATATTTCATAATTTATTAAATTCAAAATTAGATAAAAGCTCATTTTAGTATAATGAGAGAGGTGTACTTTAATAGTATGAAAAATTTCAAGCATGTACATAGAACAGATTTTGAGAAAAGGTACATCGAAAACAGCCAATTTAACATTGTCAGTATAGAGGGAGAGAGAGGTTTCCAACTCCCTTTAACAAATATTTTACTTTGAATATATTTAAAACGTTGATTGGCGCAGCATAGCCAAAATTGGCTCTTGCGCCATAAAACCTTACACTCACCCTTTAAAAAAAATTAGTGTAAAAAATGCATTGGATGGCACGACAGACGATATCGTGTGGGTAAAGTGCGATGCTGGCACCAATTTCGAAGTTAGCTGTGACAATGGAAGTGACGAATTATTCTCGAAACATAGTACTAACTGTTAGAGTAATTAAAAGTTCATGTATGTGTATTTAAAAGTTTTTAATACTAGTAAAATAAATAATTAACTTATTATTTATCATTAAATTTTATCTTAATTTCATACGTATCCTTTCACACATTTTTGTTTAATTTTTTCTCATAAAAAGCACGGCATAGAATCGACGGTAGCTTAGATTCAAATAAATACGCCATATATATATAAAGTAACGATCTTACACTTCCTACTATCCGTCCGAACAGCATAGTGATCAAGGTAACGAAATCGTGGTTGGACTGTCACGAGTTCGAGCTTAGTACCGCTGAAACCCAACGCATAGAAGGCAATGCGTGTTGAATACGTTGAGGCTTCTTCCCGTTGTTGTGGTGTGGAAGTCAGGAGGGGGTGCGTGCTCACTCAAGTGTCATTCTCGTCAATTGACCATGGTTCAAACTTGCGTCTCCCTCGAGTCACTAAATAGTGCGACGTTAATATTCACTCACTCACCTTCCTACTATCCACATGGCGAGACCATTTGGTTAAAATTATCTGTTGTAGTATATTTCCCTTTCGAAAAAAAAACTTATTGCCTTTTCTTCGTTCCTCTGCAGTTTCCAGATGTTCATGTTTGTGGCGAAATTGTAGATTAATCCAGCAAACAGTATGATAAAAGAAATGGCAGTAAAACTGAAAATAGTTGAATATACTTCTTAAATTTTACATTTTTGGTAAATATAAATCTTAATAATTAGCTGAGCGCCATCTATGTAATAGAAACTGTCGTAAGAGCGACATAGTGGTGTTTTCTGGGGTACCTAAATTTTCATTTAGGATGAAGAGGAAAATTTAAAATCTCACGTTGAATATAGCACTTACCCCCTTATGAAGATCCAAATCAGTTAAATCCTTTTGAAGAAATATGCAATATTTAACAAGTGGAAATACAAAACTAAACAATATATATAATTGGGACCTTTTTTTTCAAAACATCTACAACGAATCTTTATTTTCAAATCTCTTTACGATATCTTGTCTCTTATCTCTTCTCAGAATAGCAAATTAAATAAATAAATAAAACCTAAAAAATTGGCTTTGTCATTAATTGAAATCAGATTTTTACTTAAAAGAAGGACGCCTGAGCCAAAAAAGATTTAACGTGCAGCGCCCCCATACCTATACGGTGTGTGGTCGGAGAACTAGGCTCGAACTCGTAACACGCCAGCCACGAACCCATGATCTTGACCACTAGGATATCGCGTTCACGAGACCCTAGCTAGTCTCAGTTCTACAGTTATCATTACACAAATGGTAGGAATCTTAAAATATCATGCAATGTTAAGATCCCTCCCATTCGATGATCGAAATTAGTCAAAAGGTTTTAAGTATATATTTCGTACTTTAAAAGTGGTAATACAAAAACTAAACATCATATAAGATTGGGATTTATATTCTGTAATATTGTTAACACATGATCATTATTTTGAAATTTCTTTCGCAAAACCACAATTAAAAAAATTCTCAGATGACTTCAATTTAATCGGCCACTTTGTTCGGATAGACATTTTCTTTTCGCACACTAGTGTTTTTGTGAAACAAAACTGATGTTGTTTACCGGATGTATTAGGAAGATATTCTCTTGTGCTAGCAGCGAATGTGCCAGACTGATTACTAAACATCAAAGCATAATTTGATTGTGATGAAATATATTTCCATACATTATACGTTATATTGCTATACATGTGGGAGTCCGAATAAACCTTCCATTAAAAATCAGACTCTTCAGAAGGCGGGATTTTAGATTGGCGAGGTGGCTTGTCTAGGGGTAAGTATTTAAGGGTGAGTGATGAATTAAAAGAATCTTCATTTTGATTCATTCTTCTTCCTGTCTTGGTAGAGTTCAGACGCAGTTTTTCTGCCCTCGACTGCGACCCCGTTTTCAAGCGTTTCGCCCCGAATTTGGATCTTTTTGCATCCGCGTTTTCGTTTCAACAGTGTCACTTTTTGGCCCTGTTCCTTCAAATATAACCGATTGAGGTTATTTCTTCGGATTAATTTTTAAATTTTTCCGCTTTTTGAAGAAGTTAGATTCGACACGCGGCATGTGTTAGGCGTCGCGCCTTACTGCAGTTTTCGACCCGGATTGTGTTTTTCATTTTCAGATTTTGGATTACTATATGGATATGTCCGCTCCCAGGACAGATGTGGCTTCATCTATCAAGGTAGGTGATTTATTTACCTTAGAACATATGACTTTTGACGCTATTGCAGCTAATGATTACTTAGAGAAATGTACCACGTGCATAGAATCAGAGGATTTATGTGACGTGCTAGAAGAGATTTTGGTCACCCTTGACGACCCCGATTTGCCAAACACGCCTGAGAGACTTAGGCTTATTAATTCTGTTCAGTGGACAGCACTGAAATGTTCGAGAAAATCTATTAGACTCCAAAACAAGGAGTTTAAAGATTACATTAGGGACATCGAGCGACATAATCGCGTCCCCACTGCGGCTTCACCCACTTCGCAGCCGAAGCGGAAATCAGCCAAGAGCCAGTCCGCATCGCCTAGCAAGCAGACGCCGTCGACGCAACAAACATTTTATGCTTGCAAATCATACAATGTAGGGCTTTGCGTTTCTCCATGCTTCGAGATTTTCCACACTCAATCTTCATTTCAATTTTGCTATTTCTTTTGGTAAAGAATCTTTGTCGTAATTTTTTTTATTAATTTGAAAGTGTATTAATGTGTTTTGTCAATGAAAATTTTGGAAAAAAAAATGAATAGTGCTTACGAAATATGTTCCCCAAGGTAAATCATATTTTTTTTTATATAATTTCATGTAAGTTAAAACAGAAATGTTATTACATTCTAGTTTTAATGTAACTGAAAACTTGTGTAATAATCTAAAGGGGTACCAAAAATTACGACGTTAGGACTGAAATTTTATTATTTATGCGTTTTTTTTTTCTTAAGTTAGGCTTAGCGACAAAAACCGCCCGTCCTGAAGGGAGTAGTCCTTACGCATTCACCCCGTCCCTAGCGAACGGCTTGCAGGAAATCTCCCCGTCCTGAACAGGATAAGAAGATAAATATTTCAAAACTTTTCATGTGACAAAATTTTTTACCACTTTTTAAATACTTTTTAATTTTAAAACTATAAATGTTTCAAAAATCGAATATGTAGATTAGACAGGTATGATCAGAAATGATATGCATGTGACCGTCGTTTACAACGATGGCAATAATCATCACCGGGAATTTTAGTGGTAATCTGTCTTTTAAGTTCGCAACTCTGTATCTGTCATTAAAGAAAAAATCTGAAAACTAAAAAAAAAAAAAACACATTGAATTTGCTGGCAATGTGTACGTTCGGCGTAACTGTCTTTTAAAATTTGGTGAATTGAATTCGATTTCGTTTACAAAATTTGCATTTTTCCCCCCATCAAGAAACTGTCTTTGAATTTTAATTTTCATACAAAAGTCAGAAAGTAGCACAGAATAATAAAGGATATAAACCCATTCGTTAAAAAATACTTTATTATTTATTTATCCAACGCCCTTGCTTGGCTTCTTGACCATTTGACGTCGAACCTTCGAGTACCGACTCACGATTTTCCATTCCTAAGAAAATACTTTCTTATGATTGGAAGTATTTTTTTTTTCATACTGGCGATTTTTCAATCGCTGTGCTGTGTAGCGTTAACCACTCCTGCAATTTCGTGATATGAGGGTTGCCATAATTAACATTGATACAAGCACCAAATAAAATATGAAAACATGGGAAGGCAATGTACTATTTGTCATACAAAATCAGTGAAGTTTAAGTAGTGTAACGAAGAAGAAAAAAGGCGAAAGATAACCTTGTTTTAGCCTGCAGTCGTATTTTAAAGTGGATTTTACATTCCAGATTACATCATTTTCCATCTTCAAATGTTTTCACTCATAACATGTTTCTTTTAATAAAAGTACGATGACAATTTTTTTTTACAATGAAGAGGAGGATGAAAAATTTATAAAAAATTACAACGTAAATATATGAAACATTTTATTAATTCAAACAAAAATACACTAATCACGCTTATACATCCCTTTTTTATTTACCTAAATAAGTCTTTTTCCATTGAATGATTTTTTTTTTTTTTTTTTTTTTTTTTTTTTTTTGTAAATGTTAAATCGGAAATTTCGGAGCAAGAAATATCTTTCATTGTGAACTTTTTAGGGTAAGTGCTACAGCTATCGACATTCAATCTTGATATCTCATTTGTCCAAAAAGTATTATCAATTGATAAAGCTCTTTCAAATGCAGCATTAGTTCTAGGGCATTACAACGTAAATTGAACAAGAATAACTAAATATTCTTATGGAATGTGTTCATTCAGAAATGGTTAAATATTTGTCATCGATTTTAATATCAGGCATTTCTTTCAATAAAAACTCAACACAGTTTTCTATATCTGCCCAATTTTCGTGCGATGAAATAAAAAAAAACTTTGAAAACCGTTATTTCCTGTGATATTTGTTTCAGACCATTCTTTGACATATTGGAAACATGTTTGGTAGAAATTCTACATTTCTTTGGTAAACTCTTCCGTTATGCCATGATTTGACAATTCTTTTTTTTTATTAAAAGAATTATTTATTTCTGGCTAAGGGTTTGATATAGTATTTTTACTTTGATTTTGTATTGAAAGTGATACGAACGAAGATATTTTTAATTTTCACTTTTGTGATTCATGAAATTTTTCGAATTGCATTTTGTTAGAAATAAAGGTATTATTTTCATGTGTCATAATGCTGTATTATTATTTAATTAATAACATTTGGTTGAATTTAAAGTTCAAAGAATTAATTCGTAATTAATTTTAAGTGAAATTTTACTATGGCCTATTTAGCAAAAGGTCGCAGGCAGGACCTTTTTGAATTGGCGGAAACGCTAGATATATATCAATGCAAGACAATTTCAAAGTTCTTGACATAAAAGTCGCTATATTAAAAAGTCAGGGATGTGTTGCAGAGTTTACAAGAGAATGTTTAAATCGTATTATTAGTGATAGAAAAGAGCTCGAATTGCGGGTTGGAAGAGAAAAGGAAAATCAAAGACAATATGAACTGCAAAAACTTCGAATTACAACTATAACTACTGACTGCGTTTTTTTCTTTTGCAGATTCTAATATGTGCCTAAGTTCGAACTTCATAAGTTACTTCCAATTTTTGATCCTAAGACAACAATGTCACAATTTTTTGCAACCTCTTCGAAAGACAATTAACATTATTAAAAGTACCAGTTCCACAGTGGGTGGTGTACCCTGTTGGTCTTTTACCAACTGAAGCTTCAAAGGAATCTGTTGTTGATGCTCAAGACTATTATAAAGTCAAACAAATTCTTCTAAAGCGCTTAAAATTGAGTGCAGAGAAATTTCGTTCGATGTTTGAATTTGATGTTAACCCCCTAGGAAGGCTCGGGCGCCCCCTGGGGGCTTGCGTACAAGTCTAAGAACAGCTGCTTTTATTGAAATCAATTTACAATTTTTTGGCTTGATTATATAAAACTAATATCATTTTTTGCAAATTCCTGAAAGGAATTCGTTGCGATTTTAAAAAGAGCGGAATGTGAACACATGAGTTTAAAAAATCGATTAATTATTCAATTTTTGTTAGATTTTCGGCGCTCTTACAAATCTTGGTTAGGTATTATTTCAAGAGTGGAAGAAATTAACGTGTTTAGGTAAAATCGGAACTATAAGGACGTACGAGCATGCGCTCAGATCCCTTTTAATTTTATTCGAAATGTTAGTTCTCTAATTATGCATGTAAATTTTGTTTTGTCTAATAAACGTGTTTTAATTGACTAGTGGACTTAGTTTGGAACCTCTTACCCGCGTGTCCCTTTATTACATTGGGTCACTCTTTATTGGGGATATTAAGCTAAATAAGGTGGAACAAATCCCGTGCCTTTGTATTTTCTGAGTCGCTTCACAGCAGAGGAAATATCACCAATATATGAAAGCGCCAATATATGAAAGCAGGATACGAAGCAACTTGTGAAATTGAAGTGCAGAAATCATTCCCTAGTTAACGTTTAAAAAATTTTTTTAAGGTGTGCATGTTAAAGGTCTAAATTTTCATCACTAGCGTTGAAATCGTTTATTTATACTTGTGCTACGTCTCTGTCATATGTATCACAAATCAATATCATGTATACTGTTAAGTGTTGTACAAATAGTTCATGCGACGCCTCCCAAATAACTAGTGAATATTTGTCGCGAGATGGCAGTGTGTCTGTAAACTTTGTGAGAAAGAGAGCGAACGCTCGAATTAAATTCTTGAAATAAGGTTCTTGCCATCTAATTTTTGGTGTGAATTTTTAGGGAAAACAATTTAGTCACGACAATTTCGAGCATGTAAGCTGAAGATGCGTGGAAAAGATTCATCATGCTTGGACCATGTTCTTTTCTGATGTTATTGAAGATGGTCTATTTTTCATCTCGGAACTTGTGTTAAGATTTCCCTAATGAATTCTTTTTGTAACCGCCAGAGGGCGTCTGAACGCTTATGTAAGTAGAAACTTTGTTTTGTCTAAAAACTCTGTACTTCCAAAATAGCTCTACCAGCTTTAAGGTGCCAAGCCTAATATTTCTGCATAAAATAAATGTTAAGTTTTATTGTTAACCATACTCTCCCTTATTGATGTCTTGTATTTAATGTCTGAGTACATTATATTTTGGTGCCAAAACCAACGGCGGAATAAATTTTGAAACTTATCATGCAAAGTGGATACAACGAATTCTTTGTGTGAACCATAAAGTGAACGTAAAATTCTGAATAATGACTGACTTCTTCTAGCGAGACCAAGGTAAACAAAGCTTGTATATTTTTAAAATTGTAAAAAAGTTTGTATAATTTTAAAAGTTTCAAAATGTCTAGTGATGCATTAGAAAAGATTTAATCTAAACGTAGTGTATTACGTAAATTAACAACAACTTTAGTTAAATAAGTTGAAATTAAATTAAATTCGTGCGAAGAAATTGATGAATCGGAATTGCATGAGGATTATAAAATAATTTTAGATAGAGTTTTACTTGATCAGGATATAAAAAATTTAATTCCTGTAGATTCTATGGGAAAAGAAGTAACAGCGAGTGAGGAGTATAAAGAATTTTTTTTTTTTAAATTATCTAAACGAATTTCGCGCTATCTTGAAAAGAGAACTGTAATAATGGGGGAAGCAAATAATTATCTAAGTCAAAATGGAAATGTTTCCGTTAGTCATTCCATGAAAAATCAAAATTCAGTTAAGTTGTTGTAAGGTTCGCCTGACTTCAAAGCTATATAGGTGGCGCTGCCATCGGAATCTAAAAAGATGGGGCTTGACAAAATGGAAGGGGCGTGAACGGACGGTTACGATGGCTAGGATAGAAACAAAAGTGGTGTGAGACTGAAGTTAATGTATAGTGTTAGTTGTTTTTAAATGTTACTGGTTGATTCAAAATAAGTGTGACCAATTTTAAAAGTATATAACTATTTATGATGAATTTCTAGCGTTTTACTACTGGTTTTATTTTAAAAATGAAACATTTAAATTACTAATCTAACCATTTTTATTAGTGGGAGTGAATTATAGTACTGAAATTAGATCTTCAAACCGGGAACAAAAGTTTACAGCTTTTGAAGGATGGTTGTCCAAATTCTGTAAAAAATAAAGCATTTAAAAATTAAAAAAGACATTTTTCTGTTGTATTACTATCTAAACTTCAAAAAGAAGTAAAATTTGGCTCGCAATCAAAAGCTCCTGGGGAAAAATATGAACGAAAGGAAGACCTTAAGGAAATGGAAAAAAAGAAGTTAAATAGAGTTATCGCTGTAAAGAAAATCCTTTGCCTCAAAAAACTATAGCAAAAGAACTACAGATATAGCAATTGACAATTTATCGTCAAATAAAGAAAATTGGCTATAAAAAAGTAAATTTTCCAGTCTGTCATCAAATGTCTGTTTAGACCTTAGAAAAACGAAGAAAAAGTTCTTGGCCTCTGTATTTAATGTTATTCAAAGGTAAATACAAAACATGGATAACTTCGGATGAAGCATTGTTTCATCTGTCATTCACTGCTAGTAAAACGAAGATACAATATATTTCTCGCGAAAAGCGTCGCAAAAACGCAGCTGTTTTGCAAAAGGCAAGTTGACCGTCAACTGTTATGGTGTGGATGGGAATGTCCCCTCAAGGCTTAACAAAACCATTTTTTGTACAACCGAAGTCTAAACTTAATGCTAAATACTATCATTATAAAGTTTTGAAGTACTTAATCAGAGAAAGTAAACGTCTTTACATTTAAGGGAACTTTGTTTTTCACCGACATTGTGCACCAAATAATACTGCAAAATCAACTATAAAATGACGGAAATATAAAAAAAAATAAATTTTCTTCCTCCAGATAAATGACTATCACTATCCCCTGTCTGTGTTCCTTGCGATTTTTTTTATGGGGATACTAAAAAAAAAATCAATTAAATAGACGTGAAGTAAGAATATTTCAAGGGGTTTCAAAAAGCAGTTTAAAAGGAAGTTGAAAAAATACCCCAAAAATGGTTAAAAAATTATTTTAGCTTAGCCGAAACGCTTACGTAAAGTGTACTGTGTCAGAGGAAACCC
This sequence comes from Trichonephila clavipes, assembly GCA_019973935.1. NCBI lineage: Eukaryota > Metazoa > Arthropoda > Arachnida > Araneae > Nephilidae > Trichonephila > Trichonephila clavipes. The sequence goes on along the minus strand of BMAU01019416.1, from coordinate 2,412,376 downwards.
CATTGAAAATTCCATGTAAGTAACTTTATTGAATAAAAATTTTTGGTGCTCTGAAATTGGTCACACTATGAATCCACCGGTTTGTTAATTTTGTGTGATACGTGGCTGTGTATAATAAACAATTAAAAAAATAGCCGATAAAAGAATGCACTGACTTTATTGGCCTGGCAAACTAATGAAATCTTGTTTGAAAACAAAAGAACCAACGACGAGAATAGTATTATTGCCTAAACCAGTGGTCGGCAACCTTGTCATCCAAAAGAGCCCAATATAATACTCAATTGAAATTTATTGAAAGAGCCAATTTTTTAACACATACTTTGCTTTAGTAGGAGACATTATTACGGAAACAGCTAGGATTAAAAGTACATTCTCGAGCTTGTCTTTGCCAAATAAGGCTTAGTTTTACTTACAGTAAATTAAATAAAACTTGGTATCATACTTATATGACGATAATAATATTTAAAAATTTAACTAGTAAAATAATATAAAAGGTATTCTTAAAAATAACTACAAGTACTCCACTAATGTGAACATTGGCCTTTGCATTTCCTTGGAAAGTAAGGGAAAGTCAAATTTGTATGATGTAGTTTTTAATTTGAGGCACGATCCCAAGTCCTCGTTGATGAGCCGATTTCTTAATTGACTCATGATATTCATGTTTGAAAATGATTGTTCACATGAATATGTAGACCCAAATAAGGAAAGAATGGCAAACGCTAGTTTTTTCAGTTGATCATATGAGTCGGAATACTATTCCAAGGGTTAAAAATCAACATATTTTCCCTTTCAAGATCTTTTAAAGCAGACCACTTGTGTTGTAAACTTAGTTCACATTTATTTCTCTCCAATAGCTTTAAATCGGCACAAATACGCTCGAATTTTGAGCTGCATAATTCTTTATTTTTTTAAATCCAGCAACTGCATTTCAAAGCTGCCAATATCAATATTAAAGGGTGAAAAATTAAGTTCTGATACCGTGACATTCAGAGATTTTATTACAAAAGCAAGTGTCGCTTTGCTGTTTCTGAAATCTTTGAACTTGCTGAGAAAAGCTTCCTTCATATTTATTAGTATTGTTTTGAAATAGCAAATGCCACTGTTCGACTTTCTCAACAATATTTTAATAGGCATGGAAAGTGAATTGGGGTTTCTCTTTCAAAATCTTCAGCAAAAAGTGACAATTTGTTTTCGAATGAAATTACTTGTACTAACATCTAAAAAATTGTTTCCTTTTCCTTGTAACTTACGATTAAGCTGATTTAGATGAGAAGAAACATCCACCATAAAATAAAATTTCTGGGTCCACAGATCATTCGATAGCTCTGCATAGTGAAGAAATGCTTTGATTTCAGTAAACAGTGAAGCAAAACGTTTTAAAACGTTTCCTCTCGATAACCAATGAACCTTATTATGCAGCAGCAGCAGATTTGCTTATTCACTTTCTACCTCGATTAGAAATTCTTTAAGTTGACGATGGCAAAGAGCTTTAGCTACAATAGAGTTGATAATCTTAATCACACTAATTCCATTACTTTGCAGATTTCTTCAGGAAATGTGCGCACGTAGTGCTTTTTGATGAATAATGCAAGGGTAAGTATATCGCGATTAATTTTTTCTTTCAAAATAGCAACAAACCCATTTCTTGCACTTGTCATACCCTTCGCTCGCTCCGTTGAAATCGAGACAGTTTTTTCTAATGGAATTTGATGTTTTTTGAAACACTCAATGACAACATTTGCTATATCACCTCCACGTGTTTGTCCTTTGAGTAGCAATAATCCCAAAAGTTCCTCTTTAGGGTCTGTAGTAGAGATAATCGCACAAAAAGAGAATTTTGCGCTGTGTCATTTAAATCACAAGACTCGCCACCTGCTATTGATAAAGTGGAAGTCAATTTCAGATCTTCAATTTGTTGGTTTGTTATGTTTGCAGACATTTTTACTGTTCTATCTTTCACTATTTTAGCAGACAAAGGCATCTCTCGGATTTTTAAAAAAATGTCTGCTTTATTCTTGAAATCTCTATATAAAAAGCTCTTCAGATGCGCTTATAAAACAACTCTTCATATAGTCTCTGTCTGTGTATGGCTTTTCTTTCTGAGCAATCTCCTGACTAACTACAAAACTTGCCATATTAACATTGTTAGGAGATTGCACCCAGTTATTAAGAATAAGGTGACCATTTTTTTTTTTGTTGCAATGAAAAGGAGGACGAAAAATTTAAGAAAAAATTACAACTTAAATATATGAAACGTTCTATTAATTCAAACAAAAATACGCTAATTACGCTTATATTATTTTTAATTATTATCTTAAACAAGTATTTTTCCCATTGAATGATTTTTTTTCTTTTATCAACATATCATTTTTTAATATATCGGAAAGTTCGGGCAAAAAATATCCTTCATACTGAATTTTACGGTAAGCACTATGTACCTAAAATATTAACATTAAATTTTGATTTCTCACTAGTCACTTCACAAAAATCATTACCAACTGAAAAAAAAAAACTCTTTCAACTGCTGCATTTGTTCCAGGGCACCACAACGTAAATTCAAAAAGAATAACTAAATTTTTATGTGGAATGTGTTCATTTTTGAAACGGTTGAGCATTTCTACCCATCTTTTATCAATTTCAGCATGTTGATGTTCCAATTGTTTCAATTTATTATAATTTAAATCTACATTCAGTCTTCCAATTTCTTCAAACAAACCATTGTCAACGATTTTAATATCAGGCATTTCTTTTGATAAAAAATCAACACAGTTTTCTATATCTGCCCAATTTACTTGCGACGAAGTCAAAAAACACCATTGAAAACTGTTATTTCCTGTGATATTTGTTTCAGACCATTCTTCGATATTATAGAAACATGTTTGGTTCATCTCTGAAAATAGAGATTAACAGATCAATTTTAAAATATTGAAAACGAGGACTCTTTTCGAGGAAGGACAGAACCTATAAAAAGAGGACTGTCCTCCCTAAAAGAGGACGTTTAGTCACCTTATTAAAAACAGAAGTCGACCTTTTTTGTCTCCTCTGGAGACAACGTGTGAAACGAAGGCGAAATGGTTTCACATGTTTCGTTAAAAGGAGTCTAACTAGGCTTTGGAAGACTTTCGGAATAGCCTGTGACACGTTCCAATTTTGTTTATCTAAGCTTCTTTCACCCGCTACACAAAAACATTTCATCAGTTGGCTTTGGAAATCGGTGACGAGTATAACAAAATGGACAACATCGAACTATTTGTTGAAAATTTGATGCTAAAAAAGACAATGCAAAGAAAAATATCAGTGTAACACACCGTTTAATTCTAAGACCGAAATATAGGTGGCGGTACTTGTAAAGGAAGTGTGACCGAACGAAATACTGTCTTACCGTCAGAGAGAGTTTGGAACGGAATGAGTGAGCGTTACCCGTCTCGCTGTCCAATCCTGGACTAGGTAACTTACCTAATTTTCGCTTATTTCCTCTAAATGTTTAGCCTGTATTGTGTCTAAGTGTCTGTCCATTGTAACTGTGTTATTTTATGTCATTAAAATATTTTAATTACCCCGAGATCTTCTCCATTATTTTGGTTTACCCAGTAATGACGCAAGAGACCGTTACATCAGGTTATTTTCGAAAAACTCAATAAATGTTTTGTTTTTCAAAAAAGTTGCACATTTGTTATTAAATTTCATTAAGTTCTGGTGAATGTTTTTGTTTCATTTATTTTTATTCAATACATGCATATCTATGTATCTATGTAAATAAAATGTATTCTAATAAAAATTTTGTTGAATACATTTTTCTTCTTCAATTCCTACTATTAGCTCACTCTCTATATATTTGTCTTGTTTAAATTTTCAATCGTTAATAAAATACTTTCTATTCATCCAATCCTTGTAGTGGATGACACTTGATGTTAATACAGTTTTCCAAAGATTAATTAGTTAATTAAATTAAATTAATTAACGATTTTTGATGCCAACTTAGAATCGCCTCTATTGTTGTAACAATGTAAATATTAAAACAAATACAAAAGTTGGCGTCGAAAGGCTGTTTTTCAGCAAAACCGGGTGTGCATTGTTACAACAATGCTGATAAATTATGCTCTTTTTTTCAATTCCTGCTATTAGTTCACTGTATCCCTATATATATATATTATATATATTCAAATTTTCATTATTTAATAAAATACTTTCTATTCACCCATTCAAATTAGGAATTGACTTAAATTTTTTTTTATATTACTTGTGTTACAATTTCCTTTAACACGAAAAAATATTTCAATTCCCTCAGTTTCGTGTTAATCGATTTTCACTGTGTTATAGAATGAAACGATTACGTCTTGACTGACTATTTTTAAATTAATTGGTGCATATAAATCACACACACATGATCTATTCGAGGTTTTTTAATGAACACACTCACAGAAAGTTTTTTCCGGTAACTAAAGATCATAGATCATATGAATATTTCTAGCTTTTTTAGGGCATTAATTTATTTTATTATTATTAAGAGGAGTTGGAAACCTCTCTCTATATATATACTGACAATGTTAAATTGGCTGTTTTCGATGTACCTTTTCTCAAAATTTGTTTATATGTACATGCTTGAAATTTTTCATACAATTAAAGTACATCTTTCTCATTATGTTGAAATGAGCTTTTAGCTAATTTTGAATTTTTTAATAATTTATGAAGTATTTTATCAAACATTGCGAAATGTTACCCATTTTTCACGTAAAAAATTTGTAAAAAATAAATTTTAAGTTTTTTACAAAAAGCTCATTTCAGTATATATTAGCCATCATTATAAATATATCATAAAAAAATTAACATACCTGTGAGCAGTAGTTTCTCAAAAAAAGGTACATAGAACATTAAAATTTACAGTTTGAGGTAAATTGATTTTAATGTATACAGTAAAACTTCTAATCGGCTTGGAAATAAAAAAAATAAAAGGCCCAATTTACAATAAAAGATGCATGTTTTGGTTTATGTCAGACGTTTAACTTTTAAGCAAAAACGAAGTACTTTGTTTACATTTTTCGCCATTCAAATGGGCTTGTCCCAGCTTCAACGATTATTTAAAAATAAGTTTTAAGGGTTTCTAACTACCCTAAATGTTATAGTAAGGTATTTTTAGAAAGGTTAAAATTTGAAATGTAAAAATCTCAAATTGTCAAAAATATATGATTTAAGCTTTCCAACACCCCTTGAACTGTATTATCTTGTATCATGAACCTCCGAAATTCAGGAGTTTTTTTTTTTAAGGACTTTTCTCAAAGTCTTTATGGACCTTAGTTGGAAAACTTTGCTTTAGAGCAGTGGTCTTTTAACTTTTACCGACTCAGGGAACCCGTAGGGTTCCCCTGTTTTCGGTGAACCCCATTCCACACCCTATTTCACTAATGTTTAGAATAAATCAATATATTATATATTTTTTATGTAAAAACAATTAAAGGAAGTTATGTATGTAGCATATGCCTTGAAACTTTCTTTGTAAAAGGTTAGATCATATCTCTTTGCAGAGGACGGCAATTTTAATCAACGCCATCTAGCGTGCTTATTAAAACGCCGACATCAACCTTTTTTCGGCTGAGGCCCACTAAAACTTGATAACGAAGCAGCGCCCGTTCGCCAACACTAGGCGGTAAGTTACAATCGCACCGCACACACACATACTGAGTTTTATTTAATCTCAACCGCCCTCCCAGAGGGAATAATCTAACTTTCCTATTTTTAAAAATATGTACGTTCTAATTTCTATTCTGTAAATATTCCCTCTGTAAATACTCCCCTAAAACTCATAATAAATTGTTTAGTTTGCAACAAGTTTCTTTAAATTATGTTGTCTATTTTTTCATAGTTAACCCATACATCGTAAAAACTCCTAGACACCACGCCAACAAAACCCCCGCTATCTGAAGTGTCTAACTTTTTTGGAAGATTTCGGTTAGATTCCCACATGTATTTGTTATTAAGAAATTTTAATATAATTTTTAATATACTTTGTTCTTTAATAAAATTAATTTATGATTCAAATGTCACCTACTCACACATTGTATTTAGTAACCGGCATATGTGCTTCCGTTTTCTTCTTTTTTTTTAACACAAACTGTCGAAGTCTAGATCGATTGAAATTATTTGTAGTCGCATTTCATACTCAGCGTTAAATTCGTTTTTATATTTTGTTTTTTAACCACTCACGTTGAGAGAAGTATTTTTCGCTTAAATACATTGTTCTGAATGGCATTGAAATGTTTATAGCTGTGTGAGAAATCCTGTGAGTTTTGCATGAATTTTCAACCTAACATTTAGGAACTGTTCTTAAGTTTAGATTTTAACATCGAATCTGTTGTCACATCGATAAACTGTTCCCTCTCTTTCTTTATAGGTACTTTTCCACAAGTGAAAAAAAAAGTACGTTTTCCTTTAAAAAACTATTTAGTTTTGCAAAGCATTGTACTAACAAGTATAAAATTATTTCTTAGAACACGGGATTGTAAGGAATAATATATTCCCAATCTAGGAGGGAGTACATATATAAAAAAGTGTTTTAATATTATAATAACAGTTAAGGTATCCGACTACGTTCGGAACCGTGATTTTGCAAAAGCGTATAAATGGATAATATTTATGATATTTAGTTTCACTTAGATTAGAAAATGTATATAAAATTGTTTTAAATTGTATTACAATAAAAAGTTATTTAAGCACAATATTTTGATAGCATAGAATGACCCATTTTCAAAATATTCTCTTTTTGTGAAAAATGCTTCTATTCTAATAATATTTTGCCTGTCTATAGCTCAGACCTCTCTACAGAGGCTCAACTAGAATTTTTGAAATATATGACTTAAAAGTGGGTTTATCCATGTTTTACGACAACAGAGGGGAGAAATTTTAAGAAAAAAACGCCAATAATTATTTCAATTGGTGGTAACTCTGAAAATGTGAATTTTTCAAAAAGCATAGTATAGCTTCTGTACAGAGGTCTGAGGAGCAAAATATATAGAGGCAAAATATTGTTATAATAGAAGCATTTTTTCACAAAAGGAGAACATTTTGAAAAAAGGTTATTCAAAGTTAGTTTTTTGCCGAAATATTGTATTTAAATACTTCTTTTTTGTCAAAATGTCCTTAAAACAATTTTATACATGTATTTTAATCTAAGTGACTCTAAATATTATGAAAATTATCCATTTATGCGCCTTTTTAAAATCACCGTTCCTAACGTAGTCGGCTACCTTAAAAAGTATTACAAAACAAAATTATACATAAAATTTTTAGTTTTAATGACTGGAAGGAGCCTTAGATTTTTGTGGTTATACAAACCATAGAAACCAAGAATCAATTTTGCTTACACATTTATAGTTTTATTTTCGAATTTTATAGTGACTTAGGGAATCCCTGCGTATGTCTTGTGGAACCTCAGGGTTCCACGGAACACAGTTTGAAGACAGTTCCAGAGAGAGCTCATTGTGGATGGAACTCGTAATTTTGAGTCAGGTAATAAAATCAGAAGGATGACTCTTTAGTTGCACATCACTCTTAACTTCCACACCACGCCATGAGAGTGATTTTGGGACCAAATTCCATTTAATATACAGTAACCCCTGTTATTCTGGATTTACGTTATTTGATAAAACAGTGTAGAAACTCAACCTTTCTTATTGGGCTACAAGTACTTCACACTCAAGGCTAGTAAATTGAAGTAGAAATAACTTTCATTTTTATTGCATTGTATTTTTGATGCAAAAAGTCTATACTTGAACTACCACCATACAGCTACTTCACAAATCACAGGACACTCCTACTCAAGCTACCGACAAGAGTTTTTTTTTATCGGTGTTTTTGTTTTCGCGACGCTTATCACCAACTAAAGCACCTTATCATTATCAATAAAAGTTGCGTAAGGTATACACATTTTCCCCCCACTTTAAAATATTTAGATAAGCAATTCTCTCTTTGTTTTCTATCTATATATTGTCAAATATGGAAAGTAAAAATAAGCGAATTTTTTTTTCTTCTCGTGTTCACGTGTTTGGGAGGCGCATGAAAGAAGATAAAAAAAATTTTGAAAAATTCTCTTCGTTCGACTTCGTCTGATCTGTTTTGAAAAATTAAGTCAAAATACATTTTATATTTAAATCAAAAATATTTCATTTAACTAAAATGAAAAAGAAAAGTTATTTTATGAGATCTTTTCTCATTTGTGGATGTGAAGTAACTATTTGTTCTCTCTTTGGAAAGCCATAAAATTGTGATGAGAAATATGAGCTTCCCAGTCAGGAGATAAAAAGTTCTCACTTCGAAATCATCCAAATCCGGTATTAGTGAATGTTATATGTGATTAGATTTCTGTTATAATTCCTAAATCCTAAATTCCATTGGTCAGTTAGATGATTGTATTCATTATATTTTTATGTTATTCCAATAATTTAGTCCATCTTTTACACACTTTGATTTATTCCCGTAGACGACACAGAAAATACGTATACAGCTCAAAGAACATTACATAACTGATTCTACAAGCTAAACAAAGTATAACTCTCAAATGACTTGCAGCGCCCTGTATTCATTTTACATTTAATCTACAACAGTTTCCTTTATGATGTATAGCAGTCGTCTTCAAACTTTGCTCCGCGGAATCCTGGGATTCCATGAATCAAAGTAGAAATTCGAAAAAATAAGTTATAAATGTGTATGCTAAATAAATTCACGTTTTCAATGGAGTTTATATAACCACGAGAGAGAGAGTATCTTTATATTGTGACGAGGCTTTTATCGCGATTTCCATTAATTATCCTCTTGGGATTCCTTGGGGGCCAGAATGGCAGTTCTTTCCAACCAACTCAAGAAGAGAACGTGTGCATGCAAATTAGGAATCATATATATATTGGAAGTTTAGCATTCGCGGGGGGCTAAGTGAAGTTGCTAAGTAGAAAGGTATTCGCAAAGTGGTATGAGATATAGTCTAGAAGAGGAATCTTAATACTGGTAATTAGGCTAGCAGTGCCGGTGCAGATTAACCAAAAGTGGGTCCGAGACCAATGGAGCATAGCCTAAGCAAGAGCCAGCCAGATTAAAGCTGGAACGGAAGTTTTAAGGACCGTAGCTGTTTACCTAGGATATAACGGTAAGCTTGATCAATTAAACTTTAAGTATAAGGCGTTTACTATTGAGATATGATTTAATCTCTATAAAGAGATAGATTCAGTGGTTAATTGCACTATTGATTAGTAATACGTGTTGCGTCTTCTCATTCTTGATCCTCCTCTTATATTAGTACTGTTGTTGTATTGTGTTTGAACTAAGATCTTAATAAACGGATTTTAGTATGACTGAATTAAGAAGTTCTTCGTTCCTTCCCACAGACATAGGTCACGTGAATAGTGGAGAACGGGTGTCTCCATCGGCGGGGACACCACAATATAAAGCCGTATTTCCCAACGCGGGTGCCACATCCCACTGAGAAGAAACTTATAAAAAGAATTTCTGCATCGGACAATCTATATTTTTAGTAATTTCCTGAATTTTTTACTTCTTTACATGCATGAGTTTGGGTACAATTACAAGGGGCGCACTGTAATAGATATTAGTCTCAACAAACATGATAAAAAATACATTTGTGTTTCATGACGTTGTAACGTTTTCCGCACCACACCTGCCAAGTTGGGTTTCTTACAAAAGTAGCAAAGTGCGGTTCTCATCCATGCCTGTACCTCTAAATATTGTGGAGTCTTTTCATCTTACATCATCCCGACAACCGATTGCCGTGTAACAACACCAAATATCAGAGTCCCATGGTGTTCATTTCCAGTGGATTCCATCCCATGTTAACATCTTTGTAAACGAACAAGCGGATCTCCTAGCTAAAAAGGGTTGTAATGCTTCTCCACCTATCCCTTCAACCCTCACCTACTCTGAAGATTAATCTAGAGTTAAATCTGAAATTTTATAGGATTGAAGGACCCCGCCCAACCATCACTGTGTGGGAACCCCCCTGGGTTCCACCCTGGACACGTGGCCGCGGTAGCAGAGTGGTATAGGTATCGGACCATGGCTTGCTTTGTCACGGGTTCGAGCTCAGTACCACTAAAGACCCGCCGTGTAGGGCAGCGATGCACGTTAAATCTGTCGAGAGCTGAAACGTCCTCGCGTTGGTGTGGTGTGGTAGTTAGGAGAGGGGGGTGCCAGCTCAGGTGTCGTCCACGTCACTTGACCATGGTTCAAAATTACGTGGTCCGTCGCCAAAAGCCCTCGTGTAGCTGAACAGTGCGACGTTAATATTCAATCAATCCACCCTGGACACTAAGATTAATTTGAGGCAAAGAATGACCAGACGCCATTTGTATAAAATTAACTTATATTTATTCACTTGATTCAAATATCAAAAACTCTGATGACAAATAGTATCTATATGTCTACGTCAAAGGGATTTACCTTTACTATTAAATTAAATTACGAAATATGAAATTAATCAATTAATAAGCTCAACATCGAATGGCTTTACCGGAATAGGAGGTCCGAGAAATATACGCAACTTGAATTATTAACATTCATTAAAGTTAAATAACTTTATTATCTATTAACGTTTATGGTCAGATAGACTAAATTAGAATATATCACCTGGCTGTAATGTAGTTCTCTCCAGGTAGATTAATCTTTCTAAGGCTACTTCGCTGAATAATAACAGCAATACTCTAATCTCTTAATCCACTGGAATCTTCCTAATCTCGTCACTACTGCTCCGTGCTCAATCGCCTTCTTCAAGCTAATTCACAATGCTCTCCTTAAATACCCTATCCGATTTGCATATCCCATTTTCTTCGTTTAGAGGTGATTGGAAATATACGCGAATTTACAATCCCCAAAGACGCCTAAGAATATTAGTGGAAAGGTGCCGTACAGATTCGTCACAACTGGTACGAAAGCAAACATCCACGATCCTCATTCCTACTTAAATGTGGCAGAGCCTCTCAGAGTGCAATCCCTAGATTGAAAAGCGGCCACATAACGAGTCTTTCCTTTTGTGGGGGCAGGAAGAGTTTTGCTCTTTGCACCAAGTGCAAGCCTCTCCAGATCACATCTTAGACTGCTTGGAACTTTCGTGGGAGGACCTTTTTTTCCTCTCCCCTCCTGGTATTAGATTTCTTAAGGGTCAACGGTCTTTTAGGTCTTGTCTGACTCCGTCAGACAGACGGAGGATTAGCCACAACAACAACAAAACACCACCTTGCCTAAAAGCCAGAAACCCCAACTTGAACATCCAGGTATAAGAGAAGAACCACCCTTGCAGAGTGGAAAGAGATAGTCCGTTTGAAAACCAAAAAGAAAGATTCACAAACAACATATTCTGTAGTATTGCAATAATTAATAGTATGAATAACTTCTATTTAAATAAACTGTTGTATTTAATAGCTGTGGACGTAAATAAATCAATTATTTAATTTCTTTACTGTCTCGCTACCATTAATTTTTCCAAACATCACAACAACATAAGGGCGAATGAAAAGAACGGGACGTAATGACCCTGAGCAAAAAAAATTTCGAAAATTGTGTGAAACTTGTTCTGTTTGACTTGGAAATTATTTTGTAGCTTATGTATTTCAACTCCTACTATCTGCTCACATTCTCTCTATATTTATTTATTTGTTTATTTATTTATCTGGTGGAATTTTAAATCGTTAATAAAATACATTTTAAAGCGCTCAATTGAGCTGAAATTTTATAGACACGATTGTTTTGGATGACAATACTATATATACTTTAATGATAATTAATTAAAATTAATTACCACTTAATGTTGTGCTTCTGTCCTATGTATATACATATTTACATTAATTGTAACTGTTTAATAAAAAGTAGCTAAAATAAAAAAAAATTTGTTAATCTAAGTAGGAATTGACTTAATTTTTTTTTATATATGTATTTTACTTGTGTTACGGATAAGACAAAAATCGGAGAATCTTCATACTGTACTTAAAACACAACAAAAAGTAACTAAGCTATCAACATATTCGAAGTTAAAATTTAAACAAAAACAGCTTCTAAGTTTCAGGTTGAACATTCTCTCTTGCAAAACACAAAAGTTACTCACAAAGCTGTAGGCATTTTAATGATATTCTGAACAATGTATTTAAATGAAAATCATTTTTCAATGGATGTGGCAACGTAAACAAAGTATAGAAACAAATTAAACGCAGAATATGCAAAGCGATTGTATATAACTGCACTTCACCCAGACACATCCTGGTTACTAAATATAATTCAAGGGTAGGCGACAACTGGAGCTTGAATTAATGTTATTTACGAGTACAGTACATTACATTAATATTATGTTGAAAAATTTTTAATAGAAATTACAGTATGTTTCTTAAATTATCTTTACATTAAGGTATCCGACTACGTTCGGAACCGTGATTTTAAAAAAGCGCATAAATGCATAGTTTTCATGATATTTAGTGTCACTCAAATTAGAATACATGCATAAAATTGTTTTAAGGACATTTTGACAAAAAAAATTTATTTAAATATATTTTGGCAAAAAATTAACTTAGAATAATCTTTTTTCCAAATGTTCTCCTTTTCTGAAAAATGGTTCTGTTATAATAATATTTTGCCTGTTTATAGCTCAGACCTGTCTACAAAGGCTCAACTAGAATTTTTGAAATATAGATCTTAGAAGTGGGTTTATTCATATTATACAACAGGGGGGAGCAATTTTAAGAAAAAAACGCCAAAAATTATTTCAATTGGTGGTAACTCTGAAAATAATGTGAATTTTTCAAAAATTCTAGTTGAGCCTCTGTAGAGAGGTCTGAGCTATATACAGGCAAAATATTATTATAATAGAACCATTTTTCACAAAAGGAGAACATTTGGAAAAAAGATTATTCTAAGTTAATTTTTTTGCCAAAATATTATATTTAAGAAATTTTTTTTGTCAAAATGTTCTTAAAACAATTTTATGCATGTATTCTAATCTAAGTGACACTAAATATTATGAAAATTATCCATTTATGCGATTTTGAAAATCATGGTTCCGAACGTAGTCGGATACCTTAGGAACATATAATGTTGGATCTACTTTAATTATTATTTTAAGGTATCCGACTACTTGCGACAACTTTTTAGAAGAAAAAAAATGGAGGTTTTTTGTGGTTCTTAAATTTATTTAGTACACTTTAAGAAAAAAAAGACTAAATTTAAGAAGATAAAAATATAAATGATTAATACTAAAATGGGTAAAAATTGGCAAAAAATTATATAAACGTGGCCCGCTCTGTACAAATAGTAAATGAACAAGTTCTCAATTTTTCAACTTTGATGTATTATTTTGCTATTCCTTTTTGAAATATGACCTTCAGGATAAGAGATATTTTAATTTTTACAAAAACGAGAGCTCTTTCTCTTAGTTATAATATGAAATTGCTTTAAAAAGCAGTGATTATATTCACATAAAGAACTGTAAATTTTGTAATAAAACAGTTACTGATAAATATGAAGGTTAAAACACTTTAACTGTTATACAGAACCTACACAAAAAATTTCAGCAAATTATTTCAAAAACTTTTTGAGCAATCTCTATCCCCGTTTGAGCTTTTTGAAGAAAAACGCATTTCAATTAAAACGCATTTTAAATTTTGACATTTTTTCTGTAAAGTTATGGCATCTGCTTTTACTAAAACACTCGTAGTTTTTGGTCTAGTGAATGGAAAAGAAAAAAAACTTGGTATTATAAAGTTAATAAGATCATTAAAACAATTTGTCATTTTTTAAAAAAAACCTCAAGATTTTAGGATAGTCGGATACTTTCAGATATACAGTAGAAACCTGTTTTTGTGCGATATTTTTTTTATGCGGTGTATGAATTTCAGTGGCTTTGGCTCCACTGTAATGTTTTCTATCTATTTACCAGTGGTGTAACGGAGAATGTTAGGACCGAAGTAAGGTTTTGCCTTTAATATTTTATTAATTGGGTAAATACGTATTTAGCTTAAGTCAGACCTTGGACCTCCAGAGTCTTGCCCCCTCGTGATGCGGGGGTGTACGTTACGCCACTGAAATGTAGACACTTCAAGACGCTCTGTTCATTTGTTATAGTCTCTCGACAATGCGCATTCCGTTGCTTTCTCTCAACGCTCCAGCAGCCCGCGCTTGATTGAAGACGAAGCTTTCAATGACAGTGACATTATCAATAATTTGATAAATTATGAAGACGGACAAGAAGCCAGATTCTTTGAGAGCGGATAAAAATATGCAGGGATTCAGCTTTCCAACGGATTGGAAAAGCATTTTCTTAAAATAGATACCAGTTAAGAATGGAGTATAAAATTTCAAAAAGGGCTTCAATCATGAAGAGCTGGTTATTGTGACATTTACAAGCAGCTGGCCACCCGACCTTCGACCAAAAACTTATTTCTTACTTTATGTTGCCAAAAAGCAAATCAATTGAAATTGCACCTTCAAGTGACGAAAGCGATTTTGGACTTATTCATTACAGGACTTAGGATTACGATGAGTAGCGATGAATTATGTGCGTGCATTTTAAAGACTTATCCGTATATACAATGAGAAACTATATGCTTTTAAAATGTTTCCATGTGTAATATTAAATTATTTATTTTGTTATGGAAGTACTCTTACATAAATTTCGTAAATAATTAGCATATTTTATAAATGCGACTTTTTTTTATGCGGTCCTTATCCACCGTATAAAAAAAGTTTTTTTGTGGTATTCTCACGAATTTGTTTTATGTAAGAATTTTTATGAAATTTTTGAATATTTTTTGCGCGTTTCTTTTATGCGGTTCCTATCTACCGAACAAAAACAGGTTCAACTATATTCTTTTTTTTTTCGATGGGGTTCCTCGAAAACACCTTATAGTTAGTTCTAAGGGTTCCTCCATTCGACAAAGTTTGAATACCACTGGTGTAGGGCTTATATGCTGAAGGAATTTTTACTTCTCAGGTAGCCTCCTAATCATATGATCATTATCTAAGTATTCAAAGTTCGTCTCTGATAAACTTCTTTTGTGGCGTTAATTGAGAGAATAAATCCAATCTCTCTCTCTCTCTATTTATTTTCTTTCTTGTTCCGATAATGACTTCGTAATGATAATATAAGGTGTTTTTTTTTAGGTATAGAACTTTAAATTGCAATAAAACAACGATGTATTATTCGATCGACATGAATTTTTTTTTATTCGAAAGATAATCTTGTGGCATTACATTCTAAATATGATCAAGCAAGGCGTAGATTCGTCGAATGGGCCCAAAACGAGATTGCCGTTGTTCCCGATTTTCATAAGCGAATTTTGTTTAGCGATGAAGCGCACTTCTGGTTGAATGGCTACGTCAACAAACAAAACTGCCGCATTTGGAGTGAAGCTAATCCACAAGTGTATGTCGAAACACCGTTACTTCCAGAAAAACTGACTGGGGCGCTTTATGGGCTGGTGGAATCCTTCTTCAAATACGATGAAGGCCACAACGTTACAGTCAATGGTGATCGGTATAGAGCCATGATTACTAACTTTTTCATTCCTGAATTGAACAATCATGATGTCCAGGAGCTGTGGTTCCAACAAGACGGCGCAACATGTCACACGGCTCGTGCCACAATCGATTTATTGAAAGACACGTTTGGTGACCGCCTAATTTCACGTTTTGGACCTGTGAATTGGCCTCCAAGATCTTGTGATTTAACACCGCTAGACTATTTTCTGTGGAGCTATGTAAATTAATTGGTCTATGCGGATAAGCCAAAAACGCTTGACCATTTGGAAGACAACATTCGCCGTGTTATTGCCGATATACGGCCCCAAATGTTGGAAAAAGTCATCGAAAATTAGACGTCCAGATTGGACTACATCCGAGCCAGCCATGGCAGTCCTATGCCAGAAATCATATTTAAAATGTAATTCCACAAGATTATGTTTCGAATAAAAAAAATTCATGTCAATCGAATAATACATCGTTGTTTTATTGCAATTTAAAGTTCTATACCTCTAAAAAAAACACCCTTTACTTTATCCATAGAATCTTTCATTTTTTCATATCGAAGATTGTTGTGTGTGTGGAAGCTGCTGCCTGTTGAATACCTAACCCTCCTATCTAATTTTTCCACGGCTTTGTGTTAAAATCTGGAGCGCGTATTTGCCAGTTTAAAATTCAGAATTTCGAGATGCGACTACAAAACGTCATTGTAGGTTCTTGTGTAATGATTTAATTGAATTTAAAATGCAACCCTCTTTTTTTAGAAAACTGATTAGTAATTTATTTATATTTTAACATTGTATATATATGTACAACCTCTGACAATAAAGTTTGGCGAATAGTCATTTAACATTAACGTAGATGATGAAATATTAATGCAAGTTACCTTACTCTCTTTCTCGAAATAGTCACCTCCCATGACTATGCACCGCTGAGATCTGCCATACATGTCCTGGAAACTTTGTAAGAAGTCTTCTTTTGGGATGGAGTTCAAAAGCCTCGTCATGTTTCATTGGATATTAAATATATCTTCAATATCGATAACTCGTATTTCTAAATTCTAGATAACGATTCGTCGCACGGTTCACGTTTGCTCTGCATTTCATCAGCTATCAGGCGCACAGTTAATTGACGGTCTTTAGCGATTAATTGCCTCACTTTCTCAAAGTTTTCATAACTGACGGTGGTCGCCAATCTTCCGTTACGGGCGTTGTCAGAAACATTTTCTCTGCTTTTCGAAAACAGGCGAACCACTCGTACACACACTTTATATGGGCAATGCTTGATCTTATGAACATGTACCAGCATCGCAGAAGTTTCTTTTAGTGCCTTGCCAAGCTTGAATAAAAACTTTAAATTGATCTTTTGTTCGTTCTTTTTTCTGTTCTCAGTTAAGAACCAACGTACTAAACAAGCACTTTGTAAAAGAAATCTTACACGGAACACAAATGAGTCTCAACTGAACATTGGTAGGGGCAGATGGTCAACACCTGCCGCTACGCATGTACAGCGTTTTGTTTCGCCAGTGTTGCCAGATCGGCCGTTCTGACTTCATTCACCGAACTTTATTGTGAGAGGTTGTATATACACAGACTTGATTATATAAATGTACCGAAACACAACCAGCTTAAAACTAATTCCCTTAGGTGAGCTTTGGAAGATGAGTTAATTTTTCAAACCATCCGTAAAAGCACCTGCGATCTTGTTTATACTTCATGTGATGATACAAAAAACTCCTAATTTTGTTTCAACAATGGTAATAATTAAAAATCGCATGAACTATGTCCAGTTGTGACAGATCTTTACGGAATCTTCTCACTAATCCTCTTGGTAAATCTTTGGGCTAGCATTCGCGTTTAATTCACAGCCATCCCACTTAAGAAGAAACCCTGATATTTAGATAAGTCACAGTTTTGTAATTGTAAGTAGAAGGAGCTGAGAAACTGTTATAGGCGCTACGAAGGTGAGATATAATAAAGTTGATTTTCGCAGCTTAAGTTAAGAACGGTGTTGGCCACTGTATTAAATTAGTGGATTGGGAATTTGTAGTCAAAGATTGATGAGGTTAAATTAAACTAGTTACTTGCGCTTGTTCACTTAGGGTTTATTGCTTTCTCTATATCATCTCTTAGGACATTCATTTATGGTTTAATATGTTGTTAATTAGTGTATTTGGATTAAAAAAATTAGTTATAATGGAAGTTTCTGGTCCTGCTTTGTTTCCTCCCACACTCTTAGGAAAGCAAGACGGTGAGGGAGCGACTTCAAGGGGAAGTCGCTCACATAGTGAGTAAAGCAGGGCGTGGAAGCGTTTCGTTTGTTTGTAGTGTTGATCAGTCGTACTGGTAATTTTGTTTCTTGTAGCTCGAAAATGAAAAAAACGTAAGTGCTGAGCATCATTTAATTCCTCAGGAAGAGGATAAAAACGTCAAGAAACTTTCCTTCTATTTTGTCTTTCTTTTTTTTTATAGTTAAGATATATAAAATAAATATATATTAATTTACAAAAAGGTATGAGAATAGCTACTTTTTAAAAAATAATATAGTGTTTATGAACTTAAAATATTTGTTTTATGTGGTTTATGAAGTATATTGAAAGGTGAATCTTCATATAACGAACTTTTTTTCGGGATTCATCAGCTTCATTATATAGAGGTCCGACTGTATGTATGTATGTATATATTAGTGTGATAATATTGTCGCTTTTAAGATTTATGTAATTGATGTTTCATTTGGTGTATTGTTTTTATTATACTTTTATGATGATAGAGGTGTAAATATAATTTTCTATGTTATGTGTATAAGTAGTACTATTCCAAGAAATATGTACTAATCCAGTTTTATATATCAACTTTTTAATTTTCAATACTTTTTTTCAAAAAAATTTACTTTTATTTTATATTACATTATATTTCAATTAATTTACATGTTTCAATATATTTATAATTGTAGTGCTTCCAAGTTTATTAAATTATTTTAAATTTTTGTAAACATATGGAAATACATTTTATACTGGTATAAATTTTAGATGTTATTTCATTATAACTATAGTGAATGTATTCTATAGTTATTAAGTTCTAATTTCTAGAAACTTAAAAAGTTCTACACAAATATGAATAATTTTAAATTTATAAATATCGAGACTGGCAATTAGGCTCAGTAAATACACTCTGTCTTTGCTCGGTGTTACATTATAATGGTATATGTAGCATCGCGATAGAATGTAACCATTAACTCTTTTTATTTTGCTCTATTGGAAGGCTAATTAGTTAGTTTATATGATATTCATATTCTAATTCTAATAATTGGTAGTATTTTATAATCTGTTTGGCTAGTTTTTTAACAGAATATACTACAGAAATAATGAACACAGTAGATAGTGACAAGGTTTTGAATGCAGGTCATTGTAGAGATTCAACAAGACTTTTTAATACATATAATACTAGAGTATTCTGGAATAAGGAATACTTAAAGAATTCTAAAAAAGACTTTTTGCATTGCAATAATGTTTCAAATAACTCTCTAATGCTTACAAATGTAATATATACTTAGATAAGCTTCAAAATTGTAAATTTGGCAATAATAAAATTCCTTTTTACAAAAGATGTGGCGACAAAAGATGTAAAACTTGTAAAAGGATCCATAATGATCAAATCAAAGAGGATTCTAAATTTACCTTCTGTAAGACATATAACTGTCTTTACTGATTGACATGTAATAAATGCCAATTTAAATATATTGGACAGACATCTTATAAACTTAATATTAGAATTAATCAACATAGGTCAGATACTAAATACTTCAATAGTATTAAAAATTCAAATAAAATAGAAATACGACACTTTAGTATACATTGTTTTGAACATGTTTCACTCAATATTATTAAAGTTGTTCCGGATATTAAACAAAGATTGTGGTGGGAAAATTACTGTATTAAATATTATAATGCAGTTTATCCTTATGGACTAAATGTATTATACCAAGAAAAAAATATTCTAAATGCAATTAAATAAAATTCTCAAGATTATTATTACAATAATGAGATTAATAAAATGACTAATAAAAGAAAAACTAGAGGGGCTAGAACTAAAAGATTAAGTTGAGACAAAAAAGTACTTACAGATAGTATTATAGATATTTGTAATAGCTTTGGTAACAATTTTAACATAAAACACATTAAATATTTTATGTTTGGACTCAGTAAGACAGAATTATGTATTCCAGAAGATGTACTAATTCCACGTAAAATGAAAGATTGCCATGCCTTGCATAATATAAAGGACATCCACAAATTTTTGAAACATAAACAACACATAAAAGTTAATGTAAATAAAGATTATCAAATAGAATATTGTACACTTTTATATATGAATAAGTCGTATGATAATATTAATTTTTCTAGCACTTTTAAAACACGCGTCATCTTTCCCAATACAAAATATTGCTATTAAAAAAACTTTTAAATACAATAAAAAAATAGGTAGATCAATTTTTAACTATAATGTGCCTATAAAGCAAGAAAACTTAATATGTAAATGTAATGAATTTAAAGAATTCATAGATAAACATCACAAGCATGTTGTTACTGGTGATTTCAATGTTGTAAAAGACAATAATCTTAGAAACATAATGAATAAAGGTACTGGTTTTAGATTAATGATTTCTAATAATAATAAAATTATAAAAAAATTAGTTATATAATGATATGGAGCAATTTATATACAAAATAGCTATTAAATATAGTATGCTTATAGAGGCATTTACAGAATTCAAATGTAATATTACAAAACAGCTTAATAAATATAACTTTGGTACAGATAATAAAATCTTTTTTAATGAATGATTTTAAAAATTAGAATAAAAAATTGCAAAATAAATTTATAGTTTATGTTGATAAAGTGCCGGGAAATTTTGCCTTCATATGTAAATACTATTATAATTTAATGATCAACAAATATTTTGATTATAATACAGCTTTTATTAAGTCATCTGATACAGAAATAAATAATCAAATTTTGGCTTTTCATAAACAAATAAGAATTCAAATTAATAATTTTAAATTTCCACACATATTTCTTACTCCCAAATTTCCTAAAGACCCAGTCAAATTTAGGACAGTTACAAATTTTGTTTTAATACATATATCATCAAAACAGGCAAAATTCTCGATGAAATATTACTTGATACAATAAATAATCTTAAATCCACAACCATACTTAAAAATAATAAATCACTTATTGAACAAATGAAAGAAGATAAAAAGATTTATTCAGTCTATAGTTTAGATTTTGAAGATCTTTTTAACTCTATTAATATTGATGATATGATTAATATACTTGTAAATTTACATTAAGATAATTTATTTAATAATGTTAATTATGATAGATTTAGTTCATTACTTAGGTTTGTACTTAAAGCGAACTATGTATATTATAATGGTAACTATTATCTGCAGATTAAAGGTTTGCCACAAGGTGGCCCTGCGAGCAACTGTCTTGCCAATTTATATTTACATTATTTTGAAAATAGTTACATTAATAATTCTAAATATTACATTTATCGTTATATAGATGACATAATCATTTTTGGCAAGCAAGTCAATTTTATACCTAACACTAATTTTTATCCATATTATCTTAATTTAATACAGACAAATAGTAACAACAATGAAGCAAATTTTCTTGATATACATATCAAATTAAAAGATAATGCAATAGTTTCTAATATTTATGATAAAAGAGAAGAATTTAAGTTCAATATTATAAAAGTTCCTCATTGGGAGGGTAATGTACATGTTTCTATATTCAGAAATATTGTTATTAATTATATACAACACAATAAATTTTTAGAGTCAAACAAATCAGAAATAATAAATAACTATAAACATTTTACTAAATATTGCGTAAATCAGAAATACCCAATTAATTTTATTAATAGTTATATGAATAAAGCTATTCGAAATAGTAAGAATTAAAAAGTTTTAGATTAATAATAGTTTATTACTATAAATGTATCACATTTCCTAGTTATAGTTACCTCCTTCTACCGCTGCCATCTGAAATATGTCAAAGATTAATTCACAATCGCCCAAGATCGACGTGGCAGGGGGAGCTTTTTTTTTTCAAATTGACCTATTATGAAGAAATTAAAAAGCCACGTTTCTAAATAAAATTTCTGTAAGTAATAATTTAAAACTAAACGTTTTACCCCTTTTTTTTCTTTAAAAAAAGTTCGTTTTCTTACAGTAGATAGATCGCGCAAAATAGCTCTCTTGGAGTACTTTCAACTACTAGAGATGAGTAATTTTCTTTAAATTGTGTGAAGTTGGAACAGACGCAAACTTCTCTCGTTTCTTGAACGAATAACTTTAATAACGTTGTACAACTGAAAATCTAAATTTAAAAAAAATCAACTTTGTAATCATTTTTAGACATCAATTCTTTTTTTAAAAATGATTTTTTTATAGGAAGGAGTTTAGAAAATAACTCTTAAGTTGCGAAAACCAAGTTTATTTAAATACTATATCAGATAAATATCAAATGTGAATATTTTTCAACGTAATGTATTACTATCTAATACAAGTAAATTATTTAAAACAAAAATCAAAACAACTTTCAAGTATAAAAACAAATTTGAGATGCAAATAAAACAAAAAAAAATGATACTTTTATCTGAATAAACGATAACTCTCCGAACAATGGCTTCAAGAAGAAAAACTATTTTTTCTACTCATTTCAATTTTCGAATGAGCAAAGTTTACTATTTTGAACTGTTTCTGCTTTTTGCAAGATCAAATAACACTATTCTTACTCATGTGTTCACTTTTAACCGCTTTCGGTTTTTTTTTCTGCCTACTGTTTTTTTTTCTACCACTTTCAATGGTTTTCATTGTCTTCTCACACTCTTGAACCATTCTTTTTTCAATTTGTTATTAACTTCCAGACAATTCATTATAATATCGAAACAAAATAGTATTTTAGATCATTTAACAGGGGCGTAGCTACAGCCGTATCAAAGATAGGGGGTCTCCAAGTTTCAGGGGCACCAAAATGTGTAAGAAAAAATCGTAAAATATTGAGAGCCCGCCAAAAAGGGACTCCAAGAAATTTTGATACGGGGTCCACACAAGACTAGCTACGCCAGTGTTATTTATATTAATGGTACTGTAACGATCAAAGCTTTAACATAATAAATAATTACTCAAAAATATGTAACTGTAACCATAACTTGATATGTTAATTTTAAAAACGTTGGAAACTGAAGGAAATTTGTAAACAACTGTTAGTTTTCTTTTTAAAAAAAACAAACAAAAAAACTTTTGCTTGTATTTATTAATTTTATTACTAAGACAACTGTACAAATATAAATAATTAATAGAATTTCAGATAGTGGGGAAAATAAAGATTTTATTATTCCATAAATGAGAAATCTAGTAGCGGAAAAAACGAATTCAGTATTTACTTGGCTTGTTTAAACTTAACAGGAATCATTATATATATATATATAAATATATATTTTAACAAGTACTGTGAGGGGGGAAGTGCCCCCATTGTACAAATTATACAACTCTGTTCATACTCATTGCTCAAATTGTAATTTGTATCTATTATGTAGCTCTACACTTAAATTCAGCTTCTTAGGACCCATTTTTACTAACTATGCCTTATGTATAAATAAATTTATTACAGCATCGTTAAAAACTTTTTCAAAATATAGAGAGAAAAATAAAAAGCTTTGTAAAATAAAGAGTTAGCTCTGAATTTTTTTTTAAAGAACTTTTTACATAGCTTTTAATTTTATCAGACAATGATTTTTTTATATTTACATAAAAATTCTAAAATACGTAGAATGAAAGATTTGTTTTATCCGCTTAATGCGTTTGTGAGAATTGTCAATATCTGTTATAAGCTCAGCTGTTCATTGGTATAGAAGTGTTTCATTTATTTTAGAATATACTGATTAAACATTTCCATGACGTAGCATATTGTTTGATTTTAACAATGGTTTTTTCCTAATAAATGCTATTCACGGATTCTTATTTTTCTTTTCTTGTTCGTTACTGGGCTAGTAAAATAACTTAAGTGTATAAATATATATTCACCCAATTGTTTATTTTTCATGTGACAATATTAAAAAAAATAAGCTTGCATCTAAATTATTTAAATATGTGATATGTTAATGCCTGTTAAACGAAGAATTTTTTTAAAAACTACTACTTTTGTTAGTATCAATTTTAAAAAATTGAATTTCCATCAGTTGCTGATAGGTTTTTTTAAAAAGATGCTTTAATTATATTATTGATTCACTTGAAGAAGTAACAATTTATTACTTAG
This sequence comes from Trichonephila clavipes, assembly GCA_019973935.1. NCBI lineage: Eukaryota > Metazoa > Arthropoda > Arachnida > Araneae > Nephilidae > Trichonephila > Trichonephila clavipes. The sequence goes on along the minus strand of BMAU01019416.1, from coordinate 2,388,545 downwards.
TTGAATGGCTTTTTTAAGTGAGGGAAGCAGCCAAGAATTGTTTATATATGCCCTTTTATTTACATCACGCTACAACACAATATATTGTTGGCGAACGGACCACGTAATTTAGAATTTCAATCACTTGTGAGTTGAACATTGAATATACTTATACTCCGAACTTCCACTACGCTTTATATGAAACTGAAATACACATTTGTGTCAGACCTTATCCAGTTTTAAATGAACGAGTTAGAATACAAATGGGAACGAGTACAAATAAAAACATTACGACTTAAATTGATTATTAACTTCTCATAGTCAGGGACATCTTAAGACTTCTTGAGGCCCTGGACTCGTACTCAAATGTACGCCCTACGTATGATCCATAAAATAATGTAGTACATAGCATACGTTGTCAAATGCTCGTATAAACAATAACCCGAAGCAAATACATATGATTTACAATCGTACAGATAGGCTCGACCGACTACCATCATTTGACTGAGTGAATAATGATGATGTATGGTGGTAGACCTAGGCTTACCACCTTTGATTGCATGAACCACGGTCATCACATGTAGCCAATTAACATGCCGTCCAAAATTCTCGGTTTTTCGGATAATACAACCGAAAATAACATTTGACTGTTGAAATTATTCGAATCATCTTTTTAAGGCTTAATCGAGAATGCGACAAGCCAGCTGGGTGGCGTAGTTGGTTTGTCGCTGGCCTTCTGTACCTAAGGTTGCGGGTTCGACCCCTGCCTAAGTCGGTGGATTTTCCTGATGCAGAGAATCGGCAGCGGTCATGTCGCATGATTATACGGCATGAAAAAGATCCCTTGAGTGTCCGTTTGGCTTGAATACTCTCGGCAAAATTAAGTTCCTAAGTACAAATTTCTTATCGGGAGAGCTCAGGTGCCTCCCTCGGGGGAAGAAACTGGGCGTCAAAATTACTTGCGGTAATTGCTATCGCCTTTATGGTGCCGCTCTAAAAAGTGATTCCAGCTCCTGGGGAGTGTACTAGGTCTGCAAAGGTAGAAATACCAGTACGCAACCTCATTACAGAAAAAAAATGCGACAAGGCCCTGGTCCCTGCACATACTTTGAAGTTACACTATGGTTAATGTGGTGATGGATCTCGTAATTTTGAACCACGATCAACTGACGAGGACAATACCTGCGCTGATACTCCACTATCCAACCACAGCAGTGCGAGACCTACGAGTCTGGATAGATATCACATGCATCAACTCTGCACGACGGATCTTTTGAAAGACACCAAGAGTGGAATCTACGATTCGACAAAAACAACGCCAGCCACGCATTGGGGACCATGACCGCCCATTTAATGCTTTGAGCTGTGTTTTTACTGTACCAGTTTACTTATTAAAACAAAATTTATTTAACTCTAAACCAATAGTCTTGTTTCTCTTTCTTTGTTTCATTAAGGGCGAGATGAGTGAAATTTGTAAATTTAAACGATATACTAACCTTATACTCCTTTATTTCAAGAAATTTGTTAAAGGGACCTGGTACGATTTACGCAAAAATTTAGGATTTTCAATTTTTTTTATTTATTTTTTGGTTGCCTCCTATGTGTGTATACTATGTGAAACAGATTTTGTGCTCAAAATTCCATTAAAAGATGGCCAGTTAATATTTTAAGGAAAAAATTTGTGAAGTAATTTTAAAATGCTACCCTTTCTATACAAAAATTTACGTACACTCATGAAATTTGTTTTACAAGTACGTAAAAGTTGGTATGGGTTTTACGATAACATGATTGGAATTCGTACAATGCTTTTTTTTTATGAATGCTTATTGAAAAAATTCCTTAAAAACATGTATAAATTCTGAGTTCAATTACTTTTAAAACAATAAGTATTGCTTTGATTCAAATATGCATACGAACTTTTGTTATATGTACTATTAGCAATAGGTAAAAAAAAAAAATTCAAAGCATTAGGCACATAATAGAAAAAAAGCCTTGGCAATTTAAATGAAGACAATCTAGTTGTTTTATCTTTGAGATAAATCCGTTTAATTAGTTTTAATTTGCCATTGGGATGTGAATAAAAACGAACGTAAAAGCTATCATAATTCTGCGTTTTTTTAAGTTTAGAGCTTTCAAATTTGTGAGATGATAAACAAGTATATAAAAAATATTTTAGGCTAAAAATATCAAATTTGATTTTCTGACCGATTATTGTCAACTAGCTGGTATACCCGTTCTTCGCACGGGTGAACTGAAAAATTAAACGCAGATTGAAGGATAAAGAAGTTTTTAATGAGTTAATTTTACGTGAATTGCAAATTAAACAAAAAAAAAAAACATTTTGCATATCCCAGCTAAACAAAAAAGAAAGAAAAGAAAGCTAAACAAAAAAGAAAGAAAAGAAAAACACTTTTATTAAATTTTAAGTATGTAGATCTAATAGCTGATAAAAAGGATTTTTATTTATTTATTTTTGTTTATAGTTCCCTGTAACACTCTTGAGTGTCGATTTTTGAAAATAACTCCCTAAGCTGATCTCTGCTCAGCAAAAGTAACACATTGTTAAAAGTGTTGCGTAATGAACGCTTAAATTAGAGTAAATAATTTATATCTGAAAGTGTTTTTCATTAATATTACTTTCTGTTGTATTTATTTTATGTTAAAATTGTAATATTCGCAAGCAACGCCGTTTCTTAAATTATAATGGAGATTCAATGAAAAACACAGCGAAATGATAACGATAGTCAAATTGGCAAATGTCTAGCTACTTTCATAGCTCGAGCTTTATTAGAGCTTTGTAATACCCGCCGTGTAGGGGAGTGATGCACGTTAATGCTTTAACTAACGCATTATGATTTACTGCAATTTTTTCATGCAATATTTTTTTTGGATCACTACATTGAAAATTAAGGGATATACATAAACAAAATATATACTCCACTTTGGGAAATTTAATCCGTTAGAGATAATAAATTAATTAAAGATATTCCACTGTAAAATTGTGTACACATTTCACTTAAAATAGTCAAATCGTTTTCTAAGGTCTTCATTAACTTACAAAAACATAAGACACTTAAATTTTGACAGATTATTTTTTCTGGACAAAAATAATAATCTTTGCAATCCGCTAAAAACGCCGTCAGCTGAAAACGCAATATCTGCTACAAAACTATTCGCCTTTCCCGCTAAAATACTCATCATAGAACCCGTGATGCCATATATCTTGGAAGAGTGGATTTCAAAGAATATTCCTGCTAAGTATATTGGTAGAATATTCCTTCTAAGTTGGCGTGGTGTGGTAGGAGAAAGGGGTGCTAGCTCAGGTGTCATCCACGTCACTTAACCATGGTTCAAAATTACGTGGTCCGTTGCCAAAAGCCCTCGTGTAGCTGAACAGTGCGACGTTAATATTCACTCACTCCAAAAAATACCGTACAGTAGTTATAATTATTTTTATACTTAAAAGTGCAATATCCGCATATTCAACTAAAATTATAACGTTATAATTAACTACTAACCACAAACAAACTATGGAAATATGTCCAAATGATGCAGTGTGAAAGACAAAGTTTATCTACTGTAAGTACCAGAAGCAATAAAAGTATTTTGAAAAAAGATTAATTTCTTATTACCAAATGTGCATAATAAAATCATTAAAAAAACATTCAAATAAAGAGAGATTTATAGCAATCTCTCTTCAAAACTTAGTTTTATTCTGAAATAAAATAAATTAGGGCTTATGCTGTTTACAGGAATTATAACCGAGCGCCTTGCGTAGCCAAAATAAAAAGAGTTCTTTCACAAACAAAAGATAGATATATGCTGACGTGGGCTTTTTTGCAGCGCAAGCCAGAATTGCTTGAAGATGGCAGAACTTTTTCCTACTTACTTGACAAATATATATTTTGGACACTTTTCACAAATTTTTATAAATTATAGCCTATGTGTTATTCTGATGTATAAGCTATATTACTGTAGTTTCATTAAAATCCATTGTTGTTTTTGCGTGAAAGGCTCCCAAACTTTCACATTAATAATATATATCTAGATTGAATCGTGCTGTGTCTCCTTAAATATAAGTAAGGGATGAAAACTTTTCATTTTATAGTGATTTTATCTACTAATTTGTTAAAGTCTTTGTTCACAATGGTTAACGAGAAAGAAACTAAATGGATGCAAATATACTCTGATAAAGCTTCATTTTATAACTTTGAAATGAAAAAGGAGCTCCTAGTTTTGAAGCTTTCGGATAAACTTGTTTCGAGTGTTATACGTACGTAAAATTGAAAAGAATATTAAAATATTGTGTTGAAGATTCACTTGTGTGTGTAAAAAGGTATTGAACATATTCACCAATTTTAATAATTACCGATATTTGTCGCGTATATGCGCTGCTTCCCCTCTGTATTTATACTTTCATTTTTATTTAACTGGTATTTATATCTCAAATTTCAATGCAACTCCTTGTGAGAACTTAATGTGTGCAAATGTCTGGTCATTTCAAGCCCGAATCTTTTGACCATAAAACAGATTAGGTTTAAATTGGACGAGATGCATATATATAACGTGCATTTACATTTCTTTTAATATATGTACAGATCTTTTATGGATCTTTTGCCAAGGCTTATGGTGGCCGAGTGGTATCTGTATCGGATCGTGACTGGCTTTGTCACGAGTTAGAGCCCAGTACCACTAAAGACCCGCCGTGTAGGGCAGCGATGCACGCTAAATCTATCGAGAGCTGAAACGTCCTCCCGTTGGTGTGGTAGTTAGGAGAGGGGGTGCCAGCTCAGGTGTCGTCCACGTCACTTGACCATGACTCAAAATTACGTGGTCCGTCGCCAAAAACCCTCGTGTAGCTGAACAGTGTGACTTTAATATTCTCACTGCCAAGGCTTATACCTCGGTATTACTCGGGAAAAAGTGTCGAGCAAGACTAAATTTAAATAAGATTATCTTACCCACCTAAAAATTAAATAAATTTTCCCATCACGGATGTTTGAATAAGTAGATATCATTCAAGATAAATCCCTAATTACAATTACTGCCTCTCGGCTAACTAGGCTAGTAAGCTTCTGACGGAAAAATTTTAGGACCTGGAATAGGAAACTATAAAGGAACTTCAGGACACAAGCTATTACTTGCTTCAAAATTCACTCGTGATATGAAAAAATAAATCTGAACGATCCTGTTTATAGCTGTCTTAATTATATTAGTATGTAGAAAATTAAGCTTAAGTGGGAATGTTTACAGAAATATTCCGACCGAAATCTCCCCGAGAACTTACAATGCTTAAGGTATGCGACTACCCAAAATTCGCCGTTTTGGTGAAAATTTTCGAAACTTATGCTTTTATTTTATAACCCATACGTTTGAGATTCCAAAAACACAGTTTACTTCTAAATATAATAAAAACAAAGTTATAGCATAATTAGTAAGCCGGAAATGTTGTTTACAATACCGGAAGTAGATCCTACAAAAATATTTAAGATATTGAACTGAAATTTTCGGAACATGTTTTATTTAGTTCCGTCTGTTATAAATCAAAATCTAATCTGTACATTTATGCACTTTTTATTATGAAAAACTTCATTAATTTTTTTGAAATAAAGTTTTCGCATAAAATTTGGCATATTTAAAACTTTCAAAAGTATTAAAAATCTTTTAATTCGTAACTCATAAAGATGGTACTGTACAAATATTTGAATACAATTACTAGAAGTTTGTAACTGCAATTTTTCATCCAAATTTCACTAAAAATGATAATTGTTATAGTGTATATAACTCCAGAAAACAGTAAAAGGTTAAAAAGTCGAATTAGTTAAACATTGAGATAAAGAGATCTGGACCTATAAATATGGCGAGTTTAAAAAATTTACAGTTAGTAGAAATATTTTTTATACTGTATTAAAGTCTTTAAATGCATTTTTTAGGAAAGAAAATTTTTCGATTTTTTGCTTCACGGTAAAATTCACTACAGTATTTAAGATATTGAACTGAAATTTTCGGGAAGTCTTATTTCGTTTTATCTCCAGTATAAACTATAATCTTATCTTTGTATGTTTATGTATTTTATCGCACTTTTTGCGAGAAAACATTTTTTGTAAAAAAAATTGACTTCTTGCTGAAAAGACACATTTTCAATAACTCAAAATTACAAACGTTATAGCTCCAAGCACAGATAGTTATGTTATTTAGGTACTGCATAATTATTCGAATATTAGAATTTTCAGTACAAGGCTTACCGCAACTGCAATTTTTCACTAAAATTTCACTCAAAATTCCCAACAAAATTTTTAATTTTGTGGAAATTTTACTTTAATTCCTAGTTTTCTGCCCCATTTCAAATAGAAAAAGTGTTTAGTTGAAAAGTTATACATCTTTCAAAAAGTGCTTCGACAGTAGTCGCATACCTTAATATTGTTAAGATTAAAACTTTGCAAAAGCCATCACTCGAGATTTCACTGGTTTAGTGGTTTTATTTAGTCATCAAAATAAAACCCTCCGACTAGATGTGGTCTACTTTAGTATTTATCGGGTCTCCGCAGATTTTAAAGGTGTATTTTCAAGTTTATACATTAAATTTCATTGCATTTTAAATGTGCAAAAACAGTCGAGAATTAAGAATTTATCTTTAGCATGAGCAAAAACTAAGCCAGTCCAGATATAAAAAATAGAACATTACTTATTTGCTTTTAAAAATAGCCGCAACTTCATTTTCTTTGTATAAGAATTTTAAAATATTCAATCATTGCGTTTTATAAGTTATATTGGACCGTCAAAATTCTGTTTCTTTAAGCTAGCAATGTACGATCGTTTTAATTACTCGTCTACCTGCCATTTTACATTTGGGAGCGAGATGTTAATCCTTTGGAAGTTCTACTTTCCGTCTTCAAACTAGACTACAGCATCGATTAAGTTATCTGGAATTTCATTTCTATTTCAGAGATTAAAATAAATCAATGACTACTTTAACACGGACCGTCAAGAATTACAATATTTATAGGAACAAATCAGTCTTCAAATCATAAAGTTTTCAGTTATAAATGAAAAACCTTACAAATTTTGTAAAAGTAATGTTACTTGATCGTATATTTTATCAGAATGCATTAAAAAAATCTTGCAAAATTATTTAATACTAGATGTGCAACGTTTCTTCAGATAGTTTAAATTCTACCATTGCGAGTATTACCTTGCATCCCAGTTTGAAAATAAATTTAATAAAGTTCAGACTATGTTTTCCCCTAAAACACAGTCTATTAACATTTTAGCATAGAGGCTGGCTATTTTTAGAATGTCAAAAAGTTAAATAGCAACTGCTTGATATTTCTGTAGAATCGGCCGGAAGACAATATCCAATTATATAGCTAAACCCCGTCTCTTATATCGACAGATTAGTTTTTGGCGTTTAAATTAGTTCATTGGTTTCTCGGAATCTATTATTAGAATTTGATAATACGAGATAAAGAAATCTCCATCACGTTGAAATTGTTCCGGAGAGTCATTATAGAAGCCTTGCATAATACAGGAGAATTTTCCATTTTATATCCGAGAAAATTCGGTCAGCAGCATTGCCATGCGCGAGTTCTAAACTCTTATCGGTTTACTTTCCTAAAGGCACGTTTCACTATCTACACAAGCCACAGGCGTTAGCTACAGATAAAGGCAAATCAACATACGATTTGACCTGCAATCGTTTACCCTTGCATGTAATGAAAAATACAGGAGAAGCATGACTGTTCAAGGGTAACATAATGGGGTTAACCAAGGAGTTTTTTCCAAAAGACAATTTTAAGTGTTGCGGGAATTTAAGCTACTCTAGTGTAGCTCTAAATAAAACAGCCAAATTAATATTTATAAGATATTTATTGAATTCTCATTCACATTTCAAATTACATTAAAATCTACAAATTACGTAATAAAATAATCTTTACATTAAAATTTTATCAGAAAATGACTAGTTATAAATTCCTTCCACTGTTTATGGAATAATTGAAATTATACTTTGAGTTGTACATTAAGTACAGGAATCCATCTTCATCTTTCTCTTTATCAAACACTTCTCCCATTGTCCAGCTGAAATACAATTTTCATGTTAATAAAATCTTGTAACTTCACGTATGTTCAATTACCAAACATAACGATTGTTGAAAGTAGAAGTGCTCATTATCTTTATTTTAAATAGGGGACTACAGAATTTTGATTCTATTTAGTTTAGTCTAGAAAAGGATGAACTTGTGAACCAAGGAAAATGTATACCTTAAGAACCTTCGAGAAAACTTGCTTATTTGCACGATAAATCCATGTTCGAAACTATTGCATCCATTTGAAGGAGTTTCCGTTTATTTTTTATAACGGCCTTACGCAACTACAGAACTTTTTTAGTTTCAACCGATATAGAGATTACATACATAAACCGTGTAATAGATCACGTTAAAATGTTTAATATAATCTTTTATTTCTACATTGACACTTTCAGGTTATCACGTCTGTTTAAAATAAATTCAGAAACTATAGATCGAGAAATTGCACTACGCATCTGATCATGTTGCGATACGTATAGTTAAAATGCATTCAATGTACAAACTTAACAGTAGATCACGCCCAGAATCTAGACTATACAGGTCTTCATCTTTTAATTTGAAGTATTAAAGCTACCCATTTTTAACAGCACCTAGTACCGAATTCATTACAGCTCGATTTTTTCTATTGAAGAGCCATCATACACCTTTGATAGCCAAATGAGTTACAAGATTCCTGCCGTGTTGGAAATATTTCGCTTAAGCTGCATTAGGGTATCCGACTGCTTAGACAACTTTAAAAAAAAATAGGAGACTTATGGTTTGATTTAGTACATTTTAAGAACAAAGGCTAAAATTGAGATGAGAAAAATATACTAAAATGGGAAAAATTGGTAAAAAAATTACATAAACGGGTAGATGTAAATAGCAAGTGAACAAATTTTCAATTTTGATGCATTACCTTGCTATTCCTTTTAAAATGACCTTCAGGATAAGAGATTTTAATTTTTTTTATGAAAACTAACACCTTTTCCGAGTTATACGAAATTTCTTAAAAGAGTGATTATATTTACGTAAATTGTAAATTTTGCAATAGAACAGTGATAGATGAATCTGAAGGTTAAAACTCTTATACAGAACCTACACAAAATTTCAGAAAATTTTAAAAACCGTGAGCAATTATTCCCGTTTTAAATTTTCGGGAAAAACATTTCGAGCAAAACTCATTTTAGAGTTTGACATCCTGTGTCAAGTTATGGCATCTGCCTTTACTAAGACACTCTGTAGTTTTGTTCTAGTGAATGGAAAATAACTTTGTATTTTTATGAAACTAATAAGGTCTATAAAATCAAAACAATTTGTGAATTTAAGGAAAAGAAAAGTCATTTTGGGGTAGTTCGATACCTTAAGTCCTTGTTTAGCTTAGAAACCACTTGGGCTTACCTGGGAGATAGCACCTTGCCCCCGACGATTAGATATATTGACGAATCAGCGCCGAGAAAGATGTTCTTTCGCACCATCAAAAGTAAATCGGCTACTCGCAGATTCCTTGGGACAAGATATTTTTCTTTCTGTGCTGTGGCAACTTTGCCATTTGGAGCCTTCTCCAAAATGATCTGGGGATAAAAATTACAGTTACAGATTAGATACTCGCATGTTAATCTAAAATATTAGTAATCAAGCTTTCGTCTGTTAAAAATAGCAAATCAGTTTTAAATTCGGCAGTTCCATATCCAAGTACTTAAGACTATATAGATTAAATTCAATTCTGATTCGGTCGCATTGAAAAATTCCATTGAATACTTACTGGTACACTGCTCGGGTACAGACGACGAATTTCCTTCGATTCTTCTTTTCTGCTTGCTAAAAAGATAAAAACCACAAGATAGGTTACAGTCACATTTAACACAAGTTTTTATCGTTTTATACACTAGTTTAAAACTTTCAGCTAGTTTTTGCAACCAGCCATTTTACAGCCCGGAACGTTGACCTGGATTACGTTATTATATTAACCAAGATTTTGATATACATTTGGAAAATCCCTGCGAGTCATGCATTTACCTATATTTAAAGATGCCTGGGTATTCATTTGTCGATCACTTCTTAAAGTAAGCCAGAAGTAGACTAAAATGAATAATCGCACCGGTTGTAGACTGAAGAGTTTTCAATGTTTCTTTTAATAGACATGTTTTCTTGACGAATACTAGAGTAAATAGTATTTGTAATTATACTGTTCTATTTTTGAGTAGCCATTCCATTTACATGGAAACTCTTCCGTGCTGGTAATGTTACCGTAGTGCAATATTAACATCTCCACATCATTTAAACTACAAAATTCTATACTCGTCAAGAACGCGTTACTTAAACATATTTAGATCAGTGACATTTTAAAATTGGCACGATTAAACTTCCAAATTTTAGAAGCAATTTCACTTAATCCCGAATTCTGCATAGAACCGAACGCTTTTAATAAAATCACTAGTTACGGTCTCTAATAAAAAAGCAGATTAGAACGAAAATTTCTTCAGAAATTTTCGTTCCGTCTGAAACGTTCACCATGGTTAAAATGCTAGTGAAGGAAAATGTCTATCGGTTGTAACAAAGTCTTCCTATTCCAACCAATTCATGAGCACGAAGACTCAATATGGCATCTTACGTTACATAAATCAAATTTAGTAGAAGCAGGATTACTCTGCGACGTGATTAAAATTAGAGATTTCGCAGTTTAATGCCAGAGAGTGATTTGATATTTTTACGGTATAACAAGTTTATCGGCGATTAAAATAAAAGACTGCTTTTAAACAATCATAAAAGATACATTGAATTTCTTTAATCTCCTATAGATACAAAATTACAAAGCGAGAAGTTTTATGTATCAAACGCACAAGGTAAAACCGCCTGTAACAAACCAGACTGAAGTAGATCAGGAGCGATTAACAAAATTTCAAATGTTCAGTGCTTTCTGATGGAACACACGTAAAATATTTAATACTTAAAGACGAGGAAGCCACAAGCAAGAGCGAAATAAATTGGCGAATTTAATAGTTACACTAAAAATTAAGATATGCGTTTTCATTGTTAGAAGTTCAGATGCCTGTATTTATGATTAGTCATAATTAAAACCAAGAAAAGTAGGGATAGTTCATGGAGCAGTTAATCATCTGGCACTTCTCCCTTTACATTCAAGATGTCTTTGAAAGATTCTCCAATACTCAGTGTTAACTAAAATAAAACTTACATTAAATTTCAAAATAGAGCAGGATGAAATAAAATGATCAGGGCAGTTGTAACTAAAAGACTATTTGCAAAACAGTTCTCGGGGAGGGTTAGTACTGTTATCAAATCCGATGTTGATGTTTACGACACTAGCAATCATTCTGCAAATTACTCTGATAGTAGTGTTCCTTACTTAATGTTCGAATTCTACTTCAATGACTTAAACAAAATTAATGAGGAATAAAAGCGAAGAGCTATTTTAACAATCGAATGAAATTGAACTAAACAAAAATAAAATATAGACAGGAGAGGGATTACATTACCTAGAGATTTGCGTTTCTTATACTTCCACTCAGCTTTGGGTGGAATTACGCAAGTTAGTTCAGTGGAGTTTTTTCTGTCGGTGATAGAAAAGGAGTTGTTACTTCTGTCATCTATAAAATAGCTGCTATCGGCAAGATAGACTCGCCTTGCACTATTATAACACGAAACGTACGACAGCTTTGTAGAGTTAGAAAACTTTAAAGAAAGTTAAAAACTTCCCTAGCGTCAGCAAACAACGAGTTGTTCAATAAGGAATGATAAGTAATCGGATCGATCGTTTTATAAGAGGAAATGGTTTTTCTTTCATTCGCTTCATTTCCTTTTTCCTCTCATATTTCGATAAGTGCTGAAATGAAATGGTTTGATACTATTATTACTGGTTAAAACAAAATTACTAACGAAACAAAATTTCTTTTTAAAATATGGCGTACGATTTATGTTTTATATTAAGATAAATTCATATTGGAGCTAATAAATCAATTTTACCCTTGAGAAATCTTTTTTAGTTGTAGGATTTGACACGATATCATTCACCAGTGTGAAAAAACTCCGCACAAACATGCAAAAAGAAACACTAACACGCAAGAATAAAACTGAAATATATATAAAAGTAAATCCGACAGGAGGGCCTAAATCTGCTTGCTTTCTATCTTTAGCCTTCCAATATCTATCATAAAGACTTCCGAAGAGTTCTGGATCTTTGGAGTCCATTCCTTATCACTTATGCAGAGTACTCAGTTTTTGGAAGAAATCATTCCGAATTTGGTCATTTAACCAGAAAGCCAGTTAAAACCGGTTTCAAAGTGGGAGGCAGCAACTGCGTGCTGTCTTGGACAATCTGACACCTTTTAAAGAGTTTCTCTTCGAGTTTTATCTTCAATTTGTTCAAAAAACATATTTTCATAGCTCCTATTCAAAGTAAATACTTGTCATTATTCTTTTTTTTTTTTTTTTTTTTTTTGAAATAGAAGGAATCTCGATCTGAGAAAATTACAAAATACTCGAAAGAAAGATAGATAAAAATTGAATATGTAGAAATAAAATTATATAGATTTAAATAGCAATCGAGTTAGTCTTTGATTAAAACCTACGAATACTTTCTAAAGATAAGGAATTTCTATCATAAATATGGGCGTTTTTCGTTCCAATAACTCACAAATTACGACTTAATGTTATCCTTTTCTTATGGTTTATCTCCATTTTTATTTCTATTTATTTTTTGAAAATAATATGGTGCACTTCCTGGAAATTTAAATAAGGATTTTTAATGACATTCTATGCTTTGAAATGTCAAAAGATCATGGTGATAAGAATTTTCTATTTGGGTTCGTTGCCAGATGTACGTCTTCCCAGATGTTGGTAAACAGAGCGTTGTATGAACGGAGTCCATCTTTCACCGGAATCCATTTAGAAACGAATCGGTGGTATATATATAATATTTGAAAAATTGATGTGTAACTTTAATTACCTGTCATGTTTTTATTTTTCTCTTTGAAGTTATTTCAATAGTTTTTGGCGTTGTTATAATTTACATCAGTGTTAGCAGTTTTATCTAAGGCTATTTCTGATGCAATTCTAACTGTCATGTACATTTTTTTCTTTTTTGAAATTTTTACTAAAAATGTTAAATTAATCTCTCACAGCATTGGATGTTTTTAACATATTTCGATGTTATTGAAGCATTGGATTTGTTTTATGAATAAATTATTTAATTTTACATGGTTTTTGTGTGTATATCGTTAGGTTAAGTCCACTTAAATATTGATTAAAGGTTCGTGGATCTATAAGCTTTTTAAAATAATTTGATGTATAGTTAAAACAAAGAGATGGATTAAATTTTCTGTCCTGAAATTAACTTTAAAATCTTGCAATTATTTTATTATGTTATTTGTATGTTTGTCCGTATTGTTGAGTAGTGCTTTCACGCGAAAGTACGAAATCCTGTTCATATGCAAAAAAATGCTTCATATTATATTGGAATTTAATGCAAAATTGAAATTATGCTTGTATTGAATTTGGTTAGGTTTAGAAAGAATGGAAAACTTATTGTAAAAATTCTTTAATTGCTATATTTAATACTTCAATGATAGAGTATGAGTTTATTGTCAGTTCATTTGTTTCAATATCTGGTAAATATATTAGGATTCAGAAATTTAATTACTATCATGGTGAAATGACATGAAATCATAATGTGTGTATGAGTAATGGTTCAAAGTAGTAAGTTTATATTTACAAATCATTTAATAAAAAAATGGTTCATATTATATTGGTATCTAATGCAAAATTGAAATTATGCTTATATTGAATTTGGTTAGGCTTAGAAAGAATGGAAAACTTATCTTAAAAACTCTTAATTGTAATATTTAATACTTCAATGATAAAGAGTATGAGTTTATTGTCAGTTATAAAATGAATAGCACCTATATGAATGAAGTATTTTCATTTTAAGTTAGAAATATTAAGTGTATGAAAAATATATTGATTAGCTTTTTTTTATCAAATATATAAATTTGTTTTTTCATTTTAGTTTAAATAAAAGATAAGGAAATAATGGATTCCACTTCAGATTTAATTGCTCTATCAAATGATTGGGATATAATAACTTGTGAGATTGAAGTAAGTTTTTTATTTGTTTCAATTGAGTTAATATATGTATAAGTTTGTGTTTAAATGGGATCTAAATAATAATTTCCTTGTAGGCATCCAATATGTTAGTTACAGTCCATTATTTTTGTGTTTTTAGTGAGAAAAAAAATGGAGAAAATAGTTTCAGTACACAATGAGGTTGATTCACAGACATTGAGACGCCTAGGCTAAATCACGTGACGATAGCAACATATCCCCGCGTTTTGAATCAGTGTGTAAATTTTGTTTGCTTGATATGTTTACTTCTTGTGTGTGAAGCTTATTTCTGAAATTTTATTTATTTTTATTATATTTTTGCATTATCCTTGTTTAATAATTAGGTATGAAATATTTTTCGTAATTTTTTAGCATAATTTTTGTTTCAGTTTAGTATATTTGTCATTATATATATATATATATAGGTGTTAGTGTGCGAAGCCGGTAGCTTCTTGCAGTGTTTGTTTATATATTTATTAATAGTTCTAGATTATTTTTTAGCAGCCTAATAATCAGTCCTTTGTTTTCATGTAGTTTATTATGTTTATTTACGCACGAAAATGATTTACAGTATAGAATTGAGACCATTGAATTTGGAAAAACTTCTCATATGTGTACAATTATTTATTGGTACATATAGTGTATCACTTCTCATAAATTCATAAAATAGTGTAATTTATTAGAAACATGCAGTTATATATGAAATGGTCCCATTTTGAAATGTTAATGTTTATACCTTTCATTCTCTGATTCCCTTAGTAAATACCAGCTACAAATATTTAATGTTTTTAGAAATACTATCTCTATAATTTCTCATAGAAGAGTATGGAACATGAAACAGGAAATGCAAGTATATATAATTTTGGAAATGAATTTGTAGTAAAATTTGTCAATGACATGGATATATTTTTGTTTATTTAAAAATTTTCATACCTGTTTCTAATGTTTAACAAGAGATTTATACTTTTTGAGAGCAGAGTGTATAAAATAATAGTTGGTTAATAATGAAAGTTTTGGATTAATAATTAGGAATTCTTCTGTGATGGAAATGAAATTGTTTTTAACATCATTTAAAGGTTTGGGAAATCTGAAATAATCTCATTATAAACAAACATTTGATATGTTTTATAGTTTGACTTCCTTTGTAATTATTACCCTTCAAAAGGTTTAAATTTTTTTAGAAATGCCTGTCTCCAACATTCAGAAAGAAATGAACTTGACTTTTTAAAAATAAATTAAGAAACATGCTTAAAGAAATAGGCTTTTTAATAAAATTTTTGAATTTCACACTAATTACAAAATTCCTACAATCTGTTCCTTTAAAATATACGAAGCATTATTTTCTGTTTTAATGGGAATATTTGATTTTTTTACACTGAACATACCAACACTTAATGCATACCTATTTCTACAAGTTATTGTATGTATAGTGTGTGTTAAATATACTACAATTCATCCAAAATTAAACTTATTTGGATTAATGTATTGACATGTTATTTTGTTATCACTGATTATGCATCTTAAGTATCCTTTATACATAATTATATTTATATTGAAAAAAATTGAAAATGAAACATTAAGAAAATAGATTCAGAATTCTTGCTCTGAAGTTTCATGTTTGAAAATATATTAACTTCAAATATAACATTAATTACTTCGAAGTTTGTCTAAGAAATGCTAAATCAGTACTCATACCATTCCAAAATTTGGAACATACATATTAAACTGCCAACTAATTTCGCCAATCAAAAAGACATCCGAATTTTAAAAAAAATTATATCATTATAATTACTGTGTTCAAACATGATCATGAACAGTTTCTACTATTGGTTGTATATCGTAGCATTTGGCGGTTTTATGATTTTAAGAAATTAGAGAGTCTATATTATAATATACAGGTGCTCCAAATTTGCCCTCTCAATACACGTCACACAAAAATATCAGTGATTTTGGACAATTAACCCATTAAAAATAATTTTGAAATTTTTCTGAAATTACCTTTTTCTTTTTTCTTTTTTTTTTACTGAATTTTGCATTAATGTAGATTATTGCGAACAGCAATTTGTCAAGTTATTCCTTTAAGGGTAAATAGAGAAATGAAAAAGGTTATATTAAAATTTCGAATACTTCAATTGCTTTTAGAAAGTAAATATCTTACAGAATCAAATGTTTATATGTTCAATCATATTTGGTTTCATGATCTTAATTACTGATAAATATCATAGAACTGATATAAAAACACTTCTTGTGTCAATATTTGTAAATAACTCAATACAACAAATTTATTCAGGACTTAAATTTATAAGCAGGACAGAACCTTTTTGACTTTAATACTTATGTAAAAATTAAAATCCAGAGTATTCTTATGCTTAATACATTTCAGCTGGGGTTGCATAGATTTCTTCAATAAACTGTGTTATGCTTCAATAATATGTGTATAGTCTATATGTAAAACTTATCATCAAAATTAATGAATTTTACATTTTGTTAACCCTTCTGCAAATACCAATAAATGTTATCCATAGTAAAAAAAATTGTACATATATATCTGTGTGACAAATTTATACCAGTCAAATTCTGAAAAACAGATGTTGTGTTAAGAAATCCCTATACTACATAATAAATACATACACCACACAAATATTTTATAATTTTTTTTTGTAAAAGAATTATGAATTCAAAAATGACATTTTGACCATGCAGGAAAGAACAGGACTTTTATATTCAATATATATACACAACAATTTATCTTCCATAATATACACAATTTAATTAAAAAATTTTAATGTCTTTATTTTTTACCACATTCAGAATGAAATTCTCGATAAATAATATCTTTTTACTAAAATGGTGCTGTGAATAAAGGCTTTAAAAATGTTGCATAATTTTTTTACTTATAACTTTACAAAAGGTAAATGGTAATTTGCATTTCTAATGTTTGAAAATGGTTTTTAATTTATCTTCAAGTATAAACAAAAATGAGCCTGTAGTAAATTAAGTTATTTTTTAATTTCTGTAGTGAATGCTTTTCGAAATTTGTTTCCCAAAAGAATAAAATTATATAGTAATACATATTTGTCTATATATATATATATATATATATATATATATATATATAATACATTATTTATATACATATTTGTCTTTATATATAATACATTATATATATAGAGAGAGACAAAAACTTGTTTTAATATATGACATGTAGGGTTACATATTAAATTCTTGTATTTTTATTTTAGATAATTTAATACAGAAATATCTATTAACTACTCTGAAGATGAGTAAAATAATTAAAATTTAAGTTAACTAAATATATTTTATCTTTTTAGGTATGTTCTCTATATAATTTAATTTAAAATAAACAAAAAATATTTACATTCCTGTAGAGATATCCATCCAAATTCCTTTTAGCAGAAGTTTCTTTTGTGAACACAAAAATAGTATAGGAATGGAGCTGGCGACGATTTCTAAAAATGTTTGGTATTGAAAACAAGATTATTCAAAGTGGTCAGAGCATAATAAGTGAGGAGATGGTTTAAAATCCTTATGCTTCATGACGTTACTAAACACTCGAACTTTTTTACCGGGATATTAAAAACAGATTTTTTTTCCTATACAATTATCTGATCTTTTATTGTAATCGAGTTATAATGTAAAAGAGCAAGAGTAAAATAGTACACTAAGAATTATTAGGTTAGAGTTAAGCGGGAGACAAACCAAAACATATTCACATGCTCTCCTCATCACGTGATCATGACGTCACATGAATCAACCTCATTGCTTAGGTGGATATTTTTATGGAATCCCAAGTCCTCAAATGCGATAAAGACATCACTGTTACTGGATGTTACTTCTTATAATGATTCATTTGTCATTTTTTTGACAGGAACAAAAAACTTTTTATCTAGAAATATATAATTGTGATTATTTTAAATTTTTATCTGATTTCTTAGTCTCATTACTGTTTTGCATAACTTGATAAGTGAACTCATTGTAAATCACATCAAAAGGATATCTATTTAGGAACATTCCATTACATTATTAACAGTTTAAAAGCTTGTAATTGCTAATTGCTTGGAATTGCATTGCTAGAAAAATCACTTACATATCCGTCAAAATGACCGATGTCCAAATTCTTAAAAAAATGCGGCCCAAGTAGGGTTACTATTTTCCTAAATTTTGCAGGATTGCCATATTGTAAACTTTATTGCAAAATTTTTGGCAACATAAGTTAGTCCTACTAGGATTCAAATGAAAAATATTCAACTATTTGATTCACGTTTATGATTTTAAAAAAATGTTCAGTAAAAAGTCTTAGTTTAAAAATCTCCAAATTTTTCTGGTGAGTTTTCTTAATGCGAAAGAAAAAACATTATCTACTTTACAAGAAATAACAATGTGTCATTTATATATATTGACCCCTAAAAATTGTGCAAACTTAAATCATTTTTTTTTATCTCTATATGTAAAGGAAGGTAACATTTCATTGTTTTTTCTGTTCATGTATTTGTGTATGTAATAAATTATTCACATAGCTTGTATTAGCTTATCAAAATTCTACTAGAAGTTTTTAATATTTCAGTTTCAAATTCAGCTTAATTTGGTACTATTTAAAAATTAATTTATGTAATTCAAAGTACACTAGCGATTTTATGATATATGTTTGTAAAGTTCACATTAGCAAAAAGATATGACATTGCTTTTCCATTAAATGACAAAAATAAAAAAAATTTAAAACAAAAATTTATTTTAATTCCAATTCTAACTGTTTATTTTTAACTGCATATGCTCATTTTATGTAAATCATTGTATATATTGCAGCTATTGTAATTTTCTATAATTTAATTCAAGATTTAGTGAATTTTTTTATTGCTAATATACATAATCTATTTTTATTAAACCATGTAATTGTTTTCTAAACAAAAAATCATTTTACATAAAAAAAATTGACCTTTTTCCATTTACATTTCTTAGCATAATATATAAATTGAATACTCAGTTTTTTAAAAAATCATTATCTCTTTTTAGGATAATAGGAATGATACTGAAGAATATTCTGATGATATACTTACAAAAAATGAAATGTAAGAAAACAAAATAAGTTACTAGAAATTAAGGCATAATTAGTATATCTGTGTTATAATTAAAAATTATGTGTATTTTCTGGTATTTGGTTATTAATTGAAATTATAAAATGTAATATGAATTTTTTTATATGCAAGTCTATATGTAATTTTTTAAAAATATTAACATTTTGTATTTATATAAAAATAGCTATGTGTTGTTAAAGTTTAACTGTAAAATGTAAGGATCATTAAAAAAATACATCATAATTCATACTTTTTTAAAAATGTAATTTTGAAATTTTTAAGACCTTGTATTTATGGCATTATTTGTCTTGCATATTTATGAGATCTAAAAAAATAACAGTCTATTGTTTCTGGTATTATTTTTCTTCTAAATCCATTTCTAGTTGTTCTTTGTTAACATAATTTGAAGAATTCTATTTAAAAAAAAATTGGTACTTGCATGTTATACCACCAACCCCAATTGTATAACAAAAAACATTTCCAAGTACAACAATAAAGCAGGGTTTTTTTTTAAAGTATTGGAAAGCTTTGTTTTTAAATTTTTTAGAATAAAGATTTTCTGCAAGAATTCTCTGCTTTAAAAATTCTCGAATTGCTCGATGATGTGAAATTATGAATATATTTTGTAAACATAAATTTTCCAGTCACTTTGATTTAAGAGTAATATATCTACATAACTTGGTAATGTTAAATATGCCTTTCAAATTTGTATTTAATTTGTTTATATGATCCATATCATCAACTATATACTTATTTAAAACATTAAATTTTAAAATCCAAAAAAAATTGTAATAGTTGTAGTGAGCGTGTCATTCATAAAAAGAATGTTTATTGTAAAATTAAAGACACCAGTCTTATAAATTAATTCTAAGTTCTGAAATATATAATTTTGATTAAAACAAAAGTATTAGAAACAAACTAAATACTAAAAATGCATTTATTGATTTAAAAAAAAAATCATGAAATATTTTTAACACAAGAACCGTGAATTGGGTCATTTTTGACACAAAAGTAATTTTGTTTTCGATTTTCTCAAAAAGTTACAAACGGAATTGAAAAAAATTTCTTGACTTTTCCTATTTTTATACCAATAATAACCTGTGAAAATATGATATATGAAATACTTTTTTTGTTTTTAATACTTATACCTAAAACTGTGGAATTGGTCATTTTGACCCCATTATAATCACAAGTACTAAATTTGCAATTCTACGATTCCTGGAGAGGAAAAAGCTTTTTCAATCCTCTAAGGTGATCCGCGGACCGGTACCGGTCCATGGGTCAAATGGTGCCGGGCTGCCTAAAGAACATTAAACAATTGCCATTTTATTTAAAGTGGTGCATTTCTCTCGGATTTACGCAACTTACTACAGAAATCACTTTATATTCCACGTTAAATCACTTTTATTCATTTTTGGTGTAACTATATTTTATTCTGAAGGCATATTTAAATGTAACCAAATTAAAATTGTTAAATCGAAACAATCTGTTGTTTCCAATCCCCTTGGAGCAGGAAAGCCTACACCAAGGCCAATTGACCTTTCTGCATAATAATTTCATACACCAGGTCTTGCTCTTCATACAATTGTTGCAGGGAAATGCCCCAGCAGTCCAGAAGATGAGCAGGAGAGAGCAGGGACAAGTAAAGAAAGACTTTACCCCCTGCACAAAAGTCATACTATGCAGGTGACCGCTTCTAAGGGGCGCCAAGGCCGTCTTATGAGCCCTGAAACTCCTGCACTGTATAGATAGGCCAGGACTCCTAGCTGTGTACCAGTGGTGAACAGGAGGGTTTCGTCAAGTCCAATTCATTTTATTTCTTTGGAAGGAATGAATTTTTGTATGGGTTAAGACAGTGGAACTGGGGTTAGGGAGATCACATCCCCTACCAGCCAGCTCATCAGCAGCTTCATTCCCAGGCACACCCACATGTGACGGAATCCACTGGAGACATACTTGTTTCCTCTGACCAAGCCTAACTAAAAATAAATGCGGTTGGTGCATGGCGAAGAGTATAATGCAGCTTCCCTTTAGGCGAGGAACCACTTGGGCGGAAGACTGACTAAACCTCATGCCTGTTGGTCCGCGGAAGGTATTTTATTTCCCTTCTACTACCTATTGGTAAACCAATAGAGGCATTCACCTATCCGCCACCTGGGGACACACCCTGTAGGGGTTACAGGCTCCCCCTAGGGTTGAAGCAATCTAAAATATAAATCAACGTGTCCCACCCTCAACGGGCCGTGGTAAAATTTTCAAATGTTGACCGATCCACAGCGATAAAAAGGTTGCAGAGCATTGCTCTAAGGTACCATATCTAATTTTCCTGTACAATGTACTAGCAGAAAAACCACTTCTGGAAAGAAAAAAACAATGTGTAAATAAACGTAAAAAGTTTTCAGATCCAGGTGAAATGAACTCTGGAACTTTTGTTAGAAATGGTGGAACGGGTTTGGAAAGCATCACCTCTGAAAATTGTACGCATGGAAGAATTGTTGAACATAATATTTTCAAAGGAAAAAGTGGCCCAACCAGTTATGCAAAGCGAAATATTGAAAATGGTTACGCAAATAATTCAGGGGGGCTACTTATAGATGAGCCTATGCTTCGTCATATCAAAAATTGTACAGAGGAAAAAGCTCACCAGGGACTGGGAAAAAATGAATGGCGAACAACTGTAGACAGACTAGATACTTTTATATCAATTTTGTATGTTCAAAGTATGTATGGTGCAAATAATGTAGAGCTTGAAAGTCTGCTGTTTGGGGTCCGCCTTTTTTCTGCGATACTATGGCAAGAGACAGATTAAGAGAACTTATGAAATTTTTGCGATTCAACAAAATAAACTACACGATCTTAACGCCTTCAAACAGATAAATTGTGTTTCATTTCTGAAGTTTAGAAGAAATTTATTGAAAATTCGATAATTTTCTCTGAACTAGGACCATATATAGCTATTGATGAACAACTGTTTCCGTCTAAAGCTAGATGTTGTTTCTTGCAATATATACCATGTAAACCAGATAAATTTGGTACAAGTTCTGGCTTGCCGCTGATATTAATAGTAAATATGTGTTCAATGATTTTCCATATTTTGTTTGGTAAAGATGAGAAACGTCCTGTTAACCTATTTCTCTCCGAATACGTCGTTTTGCATTTAATAGAACCTTTCGAAAATAAAGCAAGAAATATCACTACAGATAATTTTTTTACTAAATCTGTCCCAAATGTTAAAAACGAAGGACACTAGTTTAACTGGGATGAAGAAATGAAATCGGAAAGAAGTACCTGAATTTGTGAAAAAAGTAAAGATGCTGTTATACGATACATTGTTACTGGAGCATGATGATATAACTTTTGACAGTTTATCAGGGAAAAACCAAAAAAATGTCTTATTATTGAGCTCCCTTCATCCCACAGTTGATATCGACAATAATCACCTCAAAAAGCTTCTAGAAACATCATTTTATAACTCAACAAAATTAGGTGTCAACATGGTCGACAAAATGGCTTGGAAATATTCTTTGAAGAGGCAGAATCAAGGAGGTGGCCAGTTCATGTATTCTACAATATTTTTGATCTTGCAGGGATTAATTCATGGATTTTATACAAAGAAGTTACTGGTAAAAAACTTACAAGAGAATATCTTTAACGCATTGCAGTGTTGCATAGTGTGTATGTTCACAAAAAAAAGTACAAGTCAAAAACACAGACAAAAGCGGATACTACTGAAGAATATGCGCAGATGCAAAAAAGGGTTCATTGCAAAGATTTCCAGCGTAGAAACAAAACTGTAGATACTTGTTCTGACTGTAAAATACAGATGTGTGGAAAGTGTACAAAATAAATAAAAAGTTACCCAAAATGTGCATGAACTGTGTAGGAAATCTCGACTGGTAAGAAACTAAATATTTCTATTCAAGTTGTCTGTATATTTTATTAACTGTATACAATATTCCATATTGAAATATCTTATTATTTTTATCACTCAAGTTAATGTTAAAAATGAATAAATGTCATTGCCAAATAATTCCTGTGTACTTTAAGCATAACAACACAGCTATTTATTAATTGAGGTCAATTTGACCCCACCTGCGGTTTTAGTGTTAAAGAGTAAGAGGGAAAACGAAGGTTCTTGAGGTTTTATGTGATGTTCCAGATTTGAGGAAAGAATGGTTTGCTCTTTTTCCAAATGAATAGGTTTGTTTTGAGTTTGACCTTAAAATGAAATATGGTTACAAAACATCAAAGTTTGTAACTCCATATGGTGTTCATTCAAGTTATTTTTCTTTTAGTTCAACATGGATAAGTTACAATGCATATATTTAGAATTATTTGCCTTCCCCCTATACTTCATGCATCAAAGTTACACATTTAAGGAATGTGTTATCACTGTTGTATAAAATATATTTAATTCTTTTGCTAATGAATAATTTATTTGATTAGGACTAATGTTGCTGAGAAAGTCAAAGAGCTTGTGGGTACTAGAGTACGTGGCATTCCAGTGCATGATTGTAATAATCATAACGAAAGCAGTTCATCGAGTGATATTGATGTGATTGATGAAACTGCAGAAGAAAGTCCCAGCAATGTGTCCATTTCGAGCATGGAATTTTCCCTGAGTGGATCCTTAGGTAATTTTTTAAACTTTCCTTTTTGTAGCTCCCCCATATATTTTTAGTCTTTTTACATGGAATTAATGAATTCTGAAAATCAAATTGTATTTGTGATATAATCCAAGAATGATTTATCATCCCTGAAACAGATGCATTGCTGTCCTAGATTATTTGAACAGTGAATGGAAAATATACTATTAAATGCCTCTAAAACAGGTTTATTTTTCTCTCATATTTTTTTTAACCTGATCTCAACACACCTAGTATCTTTTTGTCATTCTCCTGATATAAAAATTTCACTTTTATACACCATATTTTGAATATAAAAAATAAATTGAAAAAAAGCTGCATATAGTTTCTGTACTTTAATTTTCAGAAAATCTGCAGAAGTCAAAAAATCAAAATGCTTATTCACATTCTGATATTTGAACCAGTGCTAACCAATGCTAAGACAAATCCTTTAAATACCTACAGGTGTTAGCGGAATGTAGACCTTGGAGATTTGAGCAAAATACTGACTATTAGGCAAATAATACAAAAAATAGCTGCTGACTTTTAAAAAAAGTGATAATTCTCAGCTTTCCTCTGTCTTGGGTTTTGATAAATATACCCCTTGGAAATTTCAGTAGGCCAAAAAATATTTTACACTCATCTTTCTTTTTGTTCTATTATTTTTATAATAAATTCTTAATTTTGTTTGAAATTTTTTAACAAACAAATTAAATAATTTTTTTTCACATTTGAAGCTTTCTTTTCTAATTTTCCAACTGCCAATCAAATCACTTCACATCACACGTTCACTGTAAAAAATATTCTTATAGTTCTAACTTGGACATCTTTCCTGCACCTGGATAGTCTAAGCTTAATCCCACCAATCTCCCATATCTACTTTTAGCTGTCATAGTTTTTTTTTTTTTTTTTTTTTCTCTTTTGAAGATTAGAAATCTCTAACCATAAAATGTTTTATGTTTGGGAGAAAAAAAGATATAAACATTTTTTTTCTTTAATATTTCAATGGGTGTTTTTTTTTTTTTTAAATTTGTAGACAGTGATTTTCTTCATGTTTTTGAAGGTCAAGTTTGCAAAATTTCATTAAGATCAAAATACATCGTTAGATTTCTATGAATTGCAAGCATACAAATGAACTAAAAAAAATTTCTGTTTTTTTTTTTCCCATCAGTGTTATATATCTAAACTAAAATACCATCAAAGAAAAACACTTTTGATAGGAAGCACCAATTGTGCTTTTCAGTATTTAATATAAAAAACAGTTATGTAACCATTATATGCTATATGTTATTTGAATATTGTTTTTGAAAATTGTTCTCTTTTTAATTTAATTAAAATTTAAACCAACATGTCAATAGAACGAGGTTTAAAAAACTCTTGCTTATACAAATTGGACATTTTTCATTCAAATAATGACTTGTTCTATTGTGTTATATATAGCACTTGTAGACATAACAATGGAATTTTTTTTGAGGACTTTTCTTTATATATATATATATATATGCATAATTGTATGCTTTAAAAATGTTTTGAATTAGAGGTATTCAAAGTACTATTTTAGTAATTATTGCATTTTAGAATGCCAATACAAAAATAATGACTTCTTTTTTTAAAAAATAATAATAATAAAACTAGGTTCAAACAATTTGTTTCCTTAACTTTTTAAAATCATATTTCTTTATTCAAATGCATGTATATAATGCAGTAGGTTTCAGAACTTCTACATAGTTTTAACTTTTCAAAAAAATAGGAAGGTCACCAGTTGAGGCCAGAGCTGGACCTGAATTGGTGCTGGAACAATCTGTTGGCTTTCGCATTCCAATCTTAGAGAGGTTTCATCTATTTTCACAAACAGTGCAACGTATTATTATAGTCATTTCAATGTTTGTTGTAATCTTTGGCATTTATATCTCAGGTAAGTTGAAAAATTGTATTCACTTTTTTTAGATGATTGTGTGCAAATTTTTAAATGTATCATTTATTTTAGATACTCTTAAAAAAATTAAATTCGCTCATTTAAATTAAATAAGTGTAAAATACATGCATGTATACATATAAATGATTTCAGTTTCATGACTAAGAGAACTAATGGTTGGCAGTTATACGTAAGAATTTTAATTAGTCTTCCCCAGTTCTGATGCATGCTTGTAATGATTGAGTTTGAAATGATTTTGAGTCCTGATATCATTTTACTGTATATTTTAGACATTTCCCCATTAATATTTTTATGACATACGAGTAAAAGAAACATAGTGAAATGTCTTATTGAAAAATAACCTCTAGACTGAGATGTTCCATAAAATTAATGCTTAAGATTTCAGGATGTGTCCTCAAAGTATTGTCAGGAAGACTATTAACTCCTTAACTGCCCATTAAAAATTACGTGATTCACTTCCGAATGCTACCAATTTTCACATAGACATGCATATGTAGTTTATTGGGGGAGAAAAGAAAAGGCACAAAATGCAAATTTTTCTTTGATTTAAGTAAATTCTTTGCAAATACTGTTAAGATCATTTTATGGTATTCCAAAGCTTTCAGGAAAGTTTTACTGATAGCAGTACAAAGGAAAGGATTGTATTTCAGAAAGATGTATAAATATGTCTGGCACTCAATGCACTGGTTGAGCGAGACAGATTTTTATACACCAGCGGCAGTTAAGGGGTTAAGAGCAATATGTTTAATATCTTAGGAGATAACATCCCATACCAACATGTCAATTTACAACTAGGTACCTATGCAAAAGAAAGTCTGGAATTTCTACCTTTATTCCTTTTAGATGTAATAAAGATCTATTTAAAAGCAGGATTCAATATTAAAAATGTGTGATGACAGTCTGCAGAAAATCATAATCTGAATCATTGTAGAAACCTTTGTTAATGTTAGGGAGAAGGGGGGGTAAAAACAACTTTTCTCAGCCAAGTAGTACAAAACGGTTGGAAAGTACCACTGATGAGATATAACAGAAAGTGCTGTGTGCTAGATATCAATGGTGCCTAACCTCCGTAACATATAGATAAAATGAAATTTGGTGCACACTATCTCTGGGAGTACCAATTTCCTGTACTGTTGGGAAGAGGCGAGAACCTTCAGTATATTCAAAACAGAATTGATGCATGATTTTTAGAAGAAACATTTCCACTGTAAACAGTTCTTGACATCTGGGAGATGTCAAGGGGTTAAATTAGTTTATAATTGTAGATGGACAAACTAGTTCATATTTGTGCTACTTTTAGTCTTCTCCATAGTTTTTCATTTTAATAATATTATCCTTGCTGTCACCTTAAGTACCGGAACTTATCCCCACCAACCTGGTCTGTATGACTTGAGTAGTACTTTTGATTGGTATGATAATCCTGCCTTATAATTTCAAAAAAAAAAAAATGTCCTACTTAAAAGCATTTAGGCAGGAAAGAACTTGTAATACACCTCAATTGTAGTCTTTTGTTTTACAGAAAAATTTTCATTTCCTGGAATATATTTTTCAAAACTAATTTTGTGATTATTGCTTGTAACGAAGACCGTGGATATAGTGACAGTGGTAACTCGTGGTAGGTGTTGTCAATTCGAGGGTTTGAATCTTGATGCTACTGGGGAGCTGCCATGTAATTGATGGACGTTCAATCTGTTGAGACTTAAAGGCCTCACATTTTTGTGGTTTGGAAGTTGGTATTGAGGCATCCCAGCTCGGTGTCATCGTCTCTTGTCCAAGGTTTAAAATTACTAGATTAGTCACAGATAACTCGTGTAGCTTCGAAGTGTGGTGTTAATAAAAAATTAAATCAAGTAGGATAGATATGGCTTAGTTTTCTTGGGTATTGTCATTAGTTATGATGTAATATTTCTGGGATGTGATTAGATTGTATTGTAATTTATCGCATAATTTTCAATATTGTAACTCAAAACTGATGGAATTGTAAGTTATTAGATTGGTATACATAATTGTAGATTTTTCAAATTATTATGTATCCGTATGCTTATGTAATAGAAATTATTAAAATTAAATCTTATTAGATTGTGTTGATCAGCATGATCTTCTATATAATGCGTAAATCAGAATTCTTAAGTTATAATCTTTCACTGTGAATGATGCCAATCATTGATTATTTTTTGTTGATCAAAAAGCAATTTGATTTAACTTCTTTATAAAAAGATTTTGGAGTTTGCTGAATTTTAATATTTAATTTATTCTTCTCATTATGACAATTCAGGGTACATTTTGTTTGCTTAGTAATTAATGCTTTAATTAGAAAGTACTTAAAAATATTTTCTGTCCCCAGTAGCTTTATTTGTAGCAATATAATGAGAACACTAAATGATTAATTCAGAGTTAAACTAATGGTTTCTTGATTTTTTTTTTTGTGACAGATGCAGAGTTTAAATAGAAATAAACTAAAGAGTTTTTGTTATGATCTGAAAATGTGTTGCCTGTAGTTGTATTAAAGTAACTTTAAAAAGAGAAATCACCATGAAATTTGTTGTAATTGTATGTTACAAAAACAATGTCTTCTAATTTTGAAAAAATTGAAGATGCAGGACTTTTTAAATATTTTTTTAAAAAGTTATTATGAAAATTATGTAGTCAATTTCAAATAGTAAATTTATAATGTTTTTTTTTTTGTAAAAAATAAGCCAGTATTTTACTTATTTAATAAAATAGTCAGTTTTAATAATTTTAGATAATGTGAATTTAAGCCAGTTTTAAGTATCTTTTTATTTACATTTTGAATAATTGGATTTTTGAACTTATTCTCTTATAGCTTCAGACTCAGCTCAAGGAGTGATAAATCGTATGAAAGACCGTATGAGTTCTTTGCAAGCTGAGAATGTTGAATTAAAACACCAAATACGATCAAAATTTGAGGACAGTAAAGTGTTATTGACTTTGGAGGAACAAATAAGAGCAATAAAAGCCGAAAATTTTAAACTTAGCAGTTCTATGCAAGCTCTTGTGTTGCAATTAGAAGAACAAACAGCTATACTTAAGAAAGAGAAGGAAACAAAGGTACAAGATCCTTATAGAAATGAAATTGAAAAATTAAAAAAGCATATTGAAGAACTTCAATCAAGTAATGTATTAGTTCAGGATCAACTTGTGAGTATGAAATATAATGAGTTTTATGCTCCTTTCTACAATATGCCTCATTATTTAGCGTCAAATATCTTGAAAGAAGCTGAAGATAAATTGAAGGAATTTGAGGAACAAAATAAAAATGATGAAAAAAATGCTTCTGAAAATAAGGCTGAATGGAAAAATCCGTTGATTGAAGAATCAACAAAAATTAACGTAATGAGAGAAGCTATTGTACAACGTGGGCGGGAAGTGTTGATTGCTCTTACAGAAGATGAGTCAGACTATTTTGAAAACGAGATTGGGCAGAATAAAGTTGAAGAAATGGGAATAGTTAAAGAAGAAAGTAAAAAGGAACCTTCCAAGGAGGAGAGGGAACCTTCCAAGGAAGATAGGGAACCTTCCAAGGAAGAGAGGGAACCTTCCAAGGAGGAGAGGGAACCTTCCAAGGAGGAGAGGGAACCTTCCAAGGAGGAGAGGGAACTTTCCAAGGAGGATAGGGAACTTTCCAAGGAGGATTGGAAAGCATTTAAGCAGGGTAGGATATCTAAAGAAAAAGCACAGCAACTTTCTGCAAAGGAAAGAAATTCAAAGAAGGATAAGAGACCTTATGAGAGAGAGCAGGAATTTTCCGAGAAGGAATGGAAACATTCTAGAAGAAATAGGAAACCCCATGGAAGGGAACAGGAATTTTACAAGAAGAAAAATAAACCTCAGAAGAAGGAAAAGGAACATAGAGGAACAGAAAAAGAACATGAGTGGTCATGGAAAGGATTGAAAAAAAATTTAAAAGGCACAATAGATAGTCTGCCGAAAATAAATGTCCCTGATATGTTGTCCAACTATGTTGATAAACAAAAAGTAGAAAATGTATTTGAGTCTGTGGGCCTTTATTTCAAAAAAGCTCAAGAGAAAACTAAGAAAATATTGAATTACAATAATGAAGGGAAAGATCATTTCTGGAATTTTCTTGGTGATCTCAGAAAAAAATGGTCTGATCTCAAGGATGATTTTTTTCATAATAATTACGGAAACAATGAAGATAACAAACCCCAATTTTCAACTGACATTACTTCTCAGCCCCAGGAAAGTTCTACGGCTAGTAAGAAATCTGGAAAACCTAAGGTTTTAGAAATTCATGGCAGTGAAATTCCAGATTGGGAGGGAAACATCAAGAAACCAAATTACCAGGATGAAGATTTAGATGTTATGACAGAATCGAATGAGGATGCAGTTATTAATTGGTTTCTCAAAAGAAATAAGCATGATGAAGATTTAAATTCAATGACCGAGTCAGACAAGGATACAGTTATTAATTGGTTTCTAAAAAGAAACAAAAAATATGAAATAGATCCAATGACAGATTCTGACAAGGTTGCAGTTATTAATTGGTTTCTGAAAAGAAACAAGAATGATGAAGATGATGATGCGACCGAGGTCGATAAGGATGCAGTTATTAATTGGTTTTTTAAAAAAAACAGAGATGAACGTGTTGAAGCTGAACTTCAAGAATGGATGACATACTGGAATAAATTGAAAGTTGCATCTGAGGAATAAAAAGATCGATCTCTTTGCAGCTTCTTAGATATAAATGCTGCAACATCTCTTTCTTATATGTGGCATTTCCTTCTTTTAGATCTGTGAATTATTTCTTTTTACTCTACTTTTTTCTCAACTTAATTTTCATACTTTTGATGACAAATCTTCTGTGAAAAGCAAAAATATAATTCATAATAGTTGATGCATTTAAAGTTTTATACAATGGTTTTACTTATTATGTTTAGCTTTCAATATTTGGTATTGCTTTTAGTCCTATCCTTCCATAAATGGGATATTTTTCAAAATGCATTATTGGGTTCTTTCTAGAAAATACTGCAAGGGTAATGTATAAAAATTAATTTTGTTTTATAAAATGACACAACTTTATTTTTAATGTCAAGAAAACAAGGAAGGAATTAATTTTATCTATACTGTAGTAATTTTCATATGGGAAGTAAAATCATTTATTTATTTAATGAAGTATACTAGACAAGTTTGCTCAGCTGAACCTTTCTAGAATAAACTCTTCATTACAAATTGCAGCAATAATTCTCTTCCAAATGATGTCCAATAAGTAATTTTTACTTTGTTAAGTTATTGGACGTATGTGAAGAGAAATGTATTTAAATAAGAAAAATAATTCATTTTATTTAGATTTTTCAATTGATGTAAATAAATTACCAAAGTGAAGTTTTAGGTTTTAAATGTAACAGAGAATTACGAAATTTTACTTGCAAAAATGTGCATTTATTTATAATCAATCATTTGTTAATTTCAATCATTAGTATTGATATATTGCCATTTGTACAACAGAAATAGATTTGAATTTATTGATTATGTGAGGTGTTATATGGTTCATGTGTCATTAATAAGTCGATTGAAATGTGAGTATAGTTTGTCTAGTGTGATCGGCTTAAAAATTTACTGGTAAAAGGTGTAAAACATATCCCTTAAATATGATACTCGATGTTACTTTTTGTTTACAAAACTTTTTAAGTTTTATTGTTATTTTCTCTTAATGCATCAAAGATGTTTGTCTTTTCATGATATAATATCACATTGAAATACTAAAAGTATACTGTATTACTTCAATGCATTGCAATTCACGACGCACAAAAAATGAAATGAGATTATTATTAATTTTTCCTTCCAGTAGATTTAAGATTGAATCTCTTATTTATCTTATTTGTTCTATAAAAATAATGTTGATTTTTTTAAAATCTGGACACAGTAAATTATTTCAGTTGCAAACATTTACTACAGATTAATTCCAAATGGACTGAGTTATGGCTTATCCCATACTTTGAATTGAGCTATACAATTGAATCTTATTATATATGTTAATGTTTTTAAGTACTAAATAGTGATTCTCAAAAGTGTGACCGCTTGTATGTTCCTATATTATGTACATTGTAAGTAATTTGATTGGTGTGCATGATTGTATGTATTAATGTATTGCATTTGTTTTTTTAATTAGTGATATATTTTAACTGTGATAGTGTAGGAGTGTGTGTTTTTAACTTTCCTTCAGTGAAATATTAAGATTTGAAAAGGGTAGAAAGCTCATATGTGGCGTACATTTAATGTAAGTTTATCATGTTTTTCAGGACAATAAACTGAAGTAAAAACAAAAGTTGCTCATCTTTTATCTGATCATGTCTCTGATCTTTTTTTTAATAATGTTTATTTGGTGTATTATAACAATTGAGGTTAAATAACTGACAAGGAATTTTACCATCTGAAAAAGTTCTTTTTCCTTTTGTTATAATTCAGAATTATGAAGTATGTAGTCTATTGTCTGCTGTTTAACTAGAAAGCTCATGAATTAAACTAAAATTCTTTCACATTAATTTTTAATTTCAAGTTTTGAAAAATATCCACTATTATAAAAAGGTAGGGATAAATAACTCAGCATCTTTTTTTTTTTACATTTATAATAAGTTTATTTAAGCAATTACTAATTTACATTAAAAGCACACATGTACTAATTGAAAGATTTTACTGATAAAAGCAAAGAATGACTATTATAAAATTAAAACTATTTTATTTCCAAACTCAAAAGTTACTAATGCTTTTTTTTTTTTTTTTTTGTTAAAGTATATAAAAAAAAACACTACATATGCATTGATTGGCCAGGGGAAAAAGACAGCTTTGTATAATGAAAATGCAAATTTATATATATATATATATATATATATATATATATATATATATATATATATATATATATATATATATATATATAAACTCCTGTTAATAATGCTGAAGCATTGTACAATTAATCATTTGTAACAAGTATGTGTGAAGTTGTTTCACTCAGTAAAAGATTAGATGCTTCCATAAAAAAAAACATTTAAATCATTAGCCAGCATCAATAAAAGAGATTGCTGAAATTGGTCTCTGAGTGTTTTGCATACTATTAAAATTTAGGATAGTGGTAATCCATTAACAGATTGGGATAAATGTGTTCAAAAAATACTTTTGAATTCTTGGTACTGAAGATGTCTTAACCCTTTCGCTACAAAGCTTTGATCAGTGAACTGCTGTCTTTGTGATAACTGCTTACAGGATGTACTTTTTTTGTGGAGATGGACAATTTATGCTGCTAAGCCTAACTTTGGGAAAAAATTCACTTAATTTTGTGCTCCAATTGTTTCAATACAAAATGAGAACACTCAAGTAGTTAACAGAAGTAACAGTATAATTTTAATATTTAATCATATTTCCCTGAGTACTGTATAAAATAATAAACTGAAAATAGTTTAAATATGAGAAGAATAATACTATTGTTTTTAGCATTAATTTTAAATTAAATGACTCACTCGTCATGATCATCGGCTCAACAGCCTTGGATGGGCTTTGCACTTCTCCAGAACATTTTCCTTGTCGCGAGTTCCATACTTTGAGGGTTTTGAAATCACTGTTAATGGAGCCGAACCATCTAAGTCTGGGCTGTCCTCTAGTTCTATTTACTACCTATAGGTTTATGTTTGAAGGTTTATATTTGTTCAGCTAGTAAATAACTCAATATTGATGTAAAATTTTTATTCTTTTGCAGAGCATGATGTTGGCAATAAATTTAACTTTTCTGTTGTCCATTTGAAATGTGTTGGCATGTCTGCAGTTATAATAACATCTTTACCTTTAAATAATGGCAAGAAAACACTTCTGAGGTGTAGCATCGTTGGCATTGCAGAATTATCTGAATCCTTTGGCAAATTTAAAATTTCGGCCATGTTATCTGGTAGTTCCTAAAAAAAAATGTAATATTAATTGATAGAAAATGGCTTATTAAGTAAAAGTCAACATTTTGCTTTAAAAACAAAATATTTTAAAACAGCTTTGATGTTATATGTTCTACTGGAACCGTAAAAATAAAAAGAAACAATTTCACAAAATTACAGTAAAAGTGATATTATTCTAAAATATGTAAGATAGAATATACAATCAATTTAACAACACTTTTAAAATCTTTTATCAAATAATTTTTAAAATTTCATTGAAGCAGTTAGATTGATTATTAAAAGATGACACAATCCTGAATTCTGTGAATCAATACTTTATGTATAAAATAAACATTGTTGTAATAAGAAAATATTCATAAAACTTTAGTTTTCATAATGATACAAGTAGGTAACATGTAAGGAACTTATCAATAAAGAAACATATTATTACATGTTATTGAATTAAAAAAACTTACTGGTAGTTCAAAAGCTTTAGCATGTTGAACATGCACTTTAACAGGAACACCCATTAGAGTATTCATCCTATTGGAATACAATAAATCTCCCAAGATACTAGAAATTTGACTTGAAGCATATACTCTCACAAAGTAAAATTTTGCTGTAAAATAATTGTACTGTTTTATAGATATGTTTCACTAAATCAAGTAAATACTTGATACTTTTAATAAATTTTCAAATTAAATTTATCTTAAAATAAACAAGAATAAAATAGAAGAAAGTGCATTTTAGATTTAATGGGAAAAGTAATATAGATAACTTTTAAAAGTCAATTTCCATTTCTCTTTTTTTTTTGAATGAACACACTTAAAATTAAAGAAATGTTTTAAAGCATATATATCAATATTTAGACAAGTTTAAAAAAAACTATTTTTGTTTGCTATAAGCAAACAAAAGCTATTTTGTGTTTATAAGCAACATTTTACTTAAAAAATGCTTTTTGCCAGCATATAAATGATATAAAATTTATGAATACCTCTAAAAAATTTTTTTTAGAAAAGCTGTTTGTGAGTAAGTTCTGAAGTTCCAGTTAGAAAAAAGGGAATATTTACAATTAAAACATCTTGTATTGAAAGTAACAATTTTAGAAATAAAACATCTAAAAGGGAATTCAAAACTAATTAAAATCATAGATGAAATATCATGGATTTTATTTTATATTGTTAAGTCAACTTTAAAATTGCCTACATCTAAGGTTAGGAAACTGAATCCAATATGTATAAAAACTTTTCAAACAGAAACATAAATTTTATATTATTGCATCTGGTTATACATTTGCTGTTGAAGATTTAGGAACAATTCAATAAATACGTTATTTTTAATTCATAGCAAAATGGATTTTTAGTTAAATCCATAACATGTTGTAAATCAAAATATTGCATAAAAAAAAAATTGATTCACTTAGAAA
Source organism: Trichonephila clavipes (assembly GCA_019973935.1). Lineage (NCBI taxonomy): Eukaryota > Metazoa > Arthropoda > Arachnida > Araneae > Nephilidae > Trichonephila > Trichonephila clavipes. The sequence goes on along the minus strand of BMAU01019416.1, from coordinate 2,353,405 downwards.
TGAGATAAATTAAGATATAATATTCTCTATGAGGGGGTATTGTATAATCTTGGATTGTATGCAAGGGATGACCAGTTTGAAAATTTCCTTTCCACCTCAAGAATAACGAAGAGGCTACTATTGCCATAAACAGCCATCATTTCATGGATTTGCTGGGCACCAATCTTACACACACACAAATAAAAGCACTGATCACATTACAAACTTCTCCATACTGCAGCTAACTTCAATCTATGGCTTCCCGAAACCAAGCAAATCAACATTAATAGCTCCAATTTATGAAATTATGTACCTAAAGATCAATTAATAGACAGAAATTTTTTTATCTAAGTTATTTCTTCATAATTATTAAAAATACTTCACAGATGCAGTGAAATCCGAATGCTGAGTTATCCTCGTCATTCACTATCTCAAAATATTCTGGTTAGGTTTTTGTTGTTTAACATTTAATAAAGACAATTTAAAATACCAGATTTTCTAGTAAATTAATTTAATTAGAATGAAATAACCTTAATAGTATGAGATATACTACACAAAAATTGAGAATATTAAAAAATAATATAGCTTTACTAAATTTTCACTTATTTTATGAAGTTAATTTTTAAAATAATTTGAGATTTAACTCTTAAAAAATTATGATTTTAAGTATTTTTTTTTCGATCTGAATTACTGAAATTTGTCAAATGCACCATGATAAATATTAATTTTAGGAAATTAAAAAGAAAAAAGCTTACTAGAGGAAGTTGAAATCTCCACTAAGCTAGATGGAAATTTTTTATTCATGGATAGCACTCTATACTCCACATGCACAGGATGGACTTTTTTCAGTCTGCTTGCTTTTAATGAGGGATCAGCAACAATTGTAGGCTTTAAATAACATGATACAAAATCATGAGAATTGTGAATACATTGGTTATATTATATAAAAATTCAAATGAATTTTAGTAAATCATGTATTAACATAATTTCATTAAATCCATGTTATATTCTTGACAACTTAATTTAAAATCTATAGATGGAATAATAGTGCAAATTTTTTCAATAGAAAGTTGATATTGCATAATGTCAGGGCTCTATATAAAATACCACGATGCATCAATGGATAAAGCACTCTGTTACATACATTTACTTTGTGTAAGATAAAAACTGAGGAAAATAATATAAACTAAACTCAGTGGCGCAACAGCCCATGAGGACCAAGGCCTACTGTGCTCATATCAGTTTTCGAGACCTTTGGCGATGAGCAGCATGTAATACCAATAGAAATCTTTTTTTTCCTCATACAATTTATGATTATTCAATAATATTCAAACACACATCAATTATATTTTAATATAATCAAAAATTTAACATCAAATTGTTTTGTTAGATAATCTTAACTGAGTGGCAACAGTCCATGAGGGCCAAAGCCTACTGTGCCCGTCTCAATATACGTGACCTTGGCCTTGACGCGTCAGGTGGTCAGTCTGACGTTCAATCCCCAGTGTTAAGCTCTCAAGCAAGCTTGGTATGCATTTATCGACCCACTGAAGGGATGAAAGGTTGAGTTGACCTTGCCCAGCCAGGGGTTTGAACCTCGATGCATTACCATTCAGCCACTGGGCTTTGTTTGATAATTAGTTTACTAAAAAAAGGCTTGTCTCATTTCCCAAGGTTAAATATAATTAGACCTTGAAAAAATAAAGACAAGATTAAAAGATAATGATCTATGAAAACTTGTATATATGCATGCATTTAATAAAAACTGTTCAAACATTTATGTAATTTGCTCTCTTTTTTTTTTAATTATTGTTGATAAAGTATAGTTGGCAACAACGAAATCTTTACAGATTTCCGTTTTCATCTTCTGTTTTTGATCAATAGCCTCCATCTTCATTTTCAGGGAAATAGCAGCTTACTCTCTTTTTGAGCTCTTTACCATCGTGCTTGTAAAAAAATTAGAAAAATAATGGGAATTAAACTCTCTAATTTTTGTACTCGTTTCCAAAATTTCAAAGCTAACTGATGAGGGATGAGATGTTTTTGTGTAACGTTTATAGGATGGAGGGTGAGAGAGAGAGTAGCTTAGATAAACAAAATTAGCTCATGTTACAATTTATTCTGAGGATATTTCAAAGCCCAGTTGGCCTCTTTTCTACAAAACATGTAAAAAGCACCTCTTTCCTTTCACACCTCGTAAATTTATAGCCTGTACATCTGGTATTTTCCATATTTTGTTCATTCCCAGAAAAGAAATATTTTCGTGTTAAGCAATTTTCATTTCATGTTAAGAGAAAAAAATGCATGAAAACATATAGCAGTTTGTTGGGACCGCTGTGTCATGTTAACCTATATTTCATCTTAAGCATTTTAGCATTAAACGTACTATACTGTATCTCACATAAGGTTAAATATTCATCTGAATTAAAATGCAACAAATGATATTTTTTATTATTCAAATAATACGAAGTATAGACCAATGAAAAACAAATTATTATAAAAACCTTTTTATCTCTTTAAAAAAAGATTAATTTTAAAATTCCCCTTTCAGTAAAAACAAAAATATTCAGATTTTTCCCAAATTGGAATTTTAATATTTATTCTCTTTTACTATCAGTCACAATCAATATTATACACACATATATATATATATATATATTGTTGCGTTTTCGGGGGTTCGAAATGATTGAAGCCGAAGAGCGGGATCCAAAACAATTTTATTCTTTGCCAAAACAGTCCTCCACAAATTGTAGAACAGTTCGAGAAAGTCACGTACAATCGATGAAAATACTGATAACACAGATGTAATACACTAACAAAAGCAATAGTAAACACTCAGCACAAAAATAATAACTCAATAAAAACAATAACACACTCACTATGCAATCGTCTCTCTCTTTTAAAACACGGAGAGGTATCACTTGCTTGAAAGCTGAGATCTGACTAACTGACTAGCCGGCCCGGGCCCTTTTATACCTTTCGGTCAGAAACCTCTGGCACTTGTCAGAATAATCGAGAAAAAGAAAGATCTAGCAAAATCCGGAAGGTATGAGAAAAGCTCAATACATAGTGTTACAATACCGCGATAGGGTTGCCAGACAGGGTTATTAGGAGCAGGGTTGCCATGGTCGCCAAGCTTATCGCCCACATTTGGCGCCAAAATCCGTCGCCAACTTGGCGCTAACTGCAATATTTGGCGAGTTTACCATTTAAACCAATGTTAAAGCATGGGGGCCGTGCAATGCAGTGGAAATGATATTACAGGTAAACAGGGTTGAAATCACATTAGATACGACAAATTAAACTGTAAAAATGAACACAAATGAGTAGAAACAATTAGAATAAGACTAAATTCGTAACATTGCCCCCTCTCAAGAACTGCACGTCCCGGGCAGTACAACCCTTCATCAGACGTTAACATAATAATAAAGCAATTGATTAAAAACAATTAAATGAATATGCAATAATAAACATGTAATACATAGTACAAAATAAACACCTAATGCATAGTACAAAATAAACACGTAATGCATAGTAGAAAATAAACACTTACAAAACAATAAACAAAATTATTTACAAGATTATTTACACACTAACTTATTTATACAAGACCATGGTCAAAATAAATTACACGATAATTGACACACTAAGAATTATGGCCATAATATGGAGCAAGCCTGTCGTAATGAACGACTCTAGGCTTCGAATTCGTTGACTTACGGATCCGGATTACGACGTCGTTTATTATCTTTAAAATTGTATAAGGACCATCCCAATGCGATTGTAGCTTAGGAGAAAGTCCTTTTCGTCGAGTCGGGTTGTAGAACCACACCTTGTCACCTTCCTTGAATTGATGTCCTGTGGCTTTTGTGTCGTACCGAGTCTTCATTTTCTCCGTCCTCAGGTTGATTCGTTCTCGAGCCAAATTGTGTACATCTTCAAAACGTGCCTGGAGATTCTGCACGTACTCCTCAGGCGATGAAGGTGTATCCGGAGGGCGACCAAACAGCAGGTCACAAGGGAGACGAAGATCCCGGTCAAAAAGCATCTGGGATGGTGAATATCCGGTAGTCTCGTGAACGGCGCTGCGGTACGCTAGCAGAAAGAGAGGAACTTTCTGGTCCCAGTCTTGTTGGTTCTTGGAGACCATCAGTGAGAGGTTATTCAGGATGGTACGATTAAACCTCTCCACCATGCCATCTGACTGTGGGTGCAAAGGTGTGGTCTTGGTCTTGTCAATTCCGAGTAGTTCACAGACCCCCTTCAATACCGCAGAGATGAAATTTCTTCCCTGATCGGAATGAAGTTGAAGAGGTACCCCATATCTCGATATCCAGTGCTGCACTACAGCCTCCGCTACGGTGGGGGCTTCCTGATCCGGAATGGGGTACACTTCGGGCCATTTCGTGAAGTAGTCCATGACAACAAGTAGGTACTTATTACCAGACGCAGTCCTTGGCAGAGGTCCCAGGATATCGAAAGCGATACGTTCGAAGGGTGCTCCAACATTGTAGCGATGCAGCTTCCTCGGCTACGTATCTTTGGCCCCTTCCGAGCTGCACAGGCATCACAGGACTTGCACCACTGTTCCACGTCAGCTCTCACTTTACCCCAGAAGAATCGCTCTCGAACTCGGTGCAAAGTTTTCATGACGCCGAAATGACCTCCTGTTGGGCTGCCATGCAATTCTTTGAGTACCTCTGGGATACGAGATCGAGGAAGTACTAATTGCCACCTGAATGTCTTTCCATCCTCTGATTCGAATTTTCGGTATAGAACACCATTCCTGAGATGTAGAGAATTCCAGAGGGCCCAATACTGCTTAGTTGTAGGACTATAAGCCGAGATGTCCTGCCAACTTGGTTTATTGCTGGAAGACTCCATAAACTCTATAAGGGGTTTAATATCAGGATCCGCCATCTGGTCTTCTCGAACTTTCTCGTCACTCCAGGGATCGGGTGGCGTCGCTGTTGAAGTTGTTATCTGGCGTATAGCATAGTCATATTTGGTCTCTATTCTGGAACAATGACGACAATTTTCTGGGCATGGTCTTCTTGAAAGGGCATCAGCATTTCCATGCGAGGAGCCTTTACGATGTCTGATGTCAAAGTAATACTCGTTGAGCCGTTGTATCCATCTGGCTACCTGGCCTTCAGTATTTCTAAAATTCATTAGCCAGGTTAAAGAGGCATGATCGGTACGTAGAAGAAATTTTTGGCCATAGAGATAGTGATGGAAATGCTCGATGGCTTTCACAATAGCCAGTAGCTCTTTTCGAGTGACACAATAATTTCTTTCCGGTTTCGATAAACACTTACTCCAATAAGCTACGACTCGTTCCTGGCCATCTATTTCCTGAGATAATACTGCTCCGACACTCTCATTACTGGCATCAGTGTCCAAGATAAATGGCTTGTCCGGTTGTGGATATATTAAGATCGGTGAAGACGTCAAAGCTTCTTTAAGCTGGAGGAAGGAATCTTCACATTCTTTTGTCCACTGAAACTTTTGTTTACTTTCTGTTAGCTTGTGCAAGGGTCTTGCGATGTTAGAGAACCCTTTCACAAACTTTCGGTAATAAGTACATAGTCCCAGGAAGCTTCGCAGCTCACGGAGGTTTTCAGGGCGTTTCCAATTCTTTACGGCGGACACCTTTTCGGGGTCCGTACGAACACCTTCTGCAGAGATGATGTGTTCCAGATAATTGACTTCTTTCTGGAAGAACTTGCATTTCGAAGGGTTTAGCTTCAAGTTAGCGTCGCTTAATTTTGATAACACCTTCCGGATATTTGAAGATGTTCTTCAAACGTACGCCCTCCTATTATGACGTCATCCAGGTAAATAAGGCAAGCTTCAAAAGTCAGACCCTTTAGCACGGTCTCCATCAGGCGCTCGAAAGTAGCTGGCGCATTGCAGAGCCCGAACGGCATGACTTTGAACTGCCATAGTCCTTGGCCGGAAGTGAATGCTGTTTTTTCTCTATCTTCGGGATGGATCTCCACTTGCCAGTATCCGCTCTTTAAATCTAAAGTCGAGAACCATTTATGACCGGAAAGGGTATCCAGGGTGTCATCTATCCTTGGAAGAGGGTAGCTGTCCTTCTTGGTGACGTCGTTAAGTTTTCGATAGTCCACGCAAAATCTTGTGGAGCCATCTTTCTTACGAACCAAGACGATTGGAGATGCCCACGGACTCGAAGACGGTTCTATGATGTCATTTTCCTGCATCTCTCGTAGTAGTGTTCCGACCTCTTCCTGTTTAGCAAACGGCAAGCGTCTTGGGTGCTGTTTAATCGGCGGATGGTCTGCTGTATCAATTCTGTGTTGTGTCACTGTAGTATGGCCAATATCGCTACTGTTTCTAGAAAACACGTCTTCAAATTCTTGGAACAGTCTTTCTGCGGAGCTTTTCTGTTCGGGGGACAATTCAGCATTTTCTAGAAGGTCGGGAGTCAACTGTTGAGGCGAGTTGGATAGGAGCAAGCTCGAACTTTTGCAGACACACGTTACTGGACTGCAGGATGCCAACAGTTCACCTTTCTGGAACACTCTAGGTTTTTCAGTTACGTTGCAAATTCTTACCGGGATAGTTTTTCTGGAAAGGTCCACTAGCGTCGAAGCTATTAGCAATCCATTCGCTTTATTTTCCGCAGTTCCAATTAGGCCAGAGTTGAAACTCACATCGTTACCGATGTATCCAGGTACTATGATTTCAGTCCTTGGGGGAATGGTAATATTCTCGTTAGCGGTTACCTGTCGAATAGATGTTTAATTTTGAATATAGTGACTTCTTCGTGTATGGAACGTAATTCGTTCTTGTTGAAGTCTAGAGTGAAACCATGCTCCTTTAGAAAGTCCAGTCCAAGAATGAAAGGGTCTGCAATATCTGCGACATACACAGCATGTTGGTAGGTAGTGTCTCCAAACTGGATCTTGACTTTTAATTTTCCGTGAATATCAATCTTTTCCCCCGTCACGGTCTGTAGCACCACGCGGGGTGGGGTCCAGATAAGTTTCTCTTTTAACTTTTGAGCCAGATCGTTCCGAATGGTAGACACATTGGCTCCTGTATCGATGATCATGTTGCAGGGAAGCTCGTTAACATGTCCCATTATAAAATTCCATTCTCACCGGTACTCTTTGTCGAAATTTGACACACTTGAAAATGGGGCTTTCCAAAATCTGGCAACCTCCGCCCCACGAGATGGCCATTAATTAGTTTTCCGACACCTCCTTCTGGGAGGCGCTTATTAGTTTCAGCGCCTTGGCGTGCCCGGCAGCTTCTCTGCAGATGCCCTTCTCGACCGCAGGTCCAGCATTTAAGGGTCTTCTTCCCGTCTGCTTTCTGGGACATCAAAGACTCAACTCTATTCATGAAGCTTCTCATCTGTCGCTCTAACCGCTCCACACTTGAGTTCGACGTGTCCGATTCGTTGACGGCTCGTATGGGGTGTCTGTCCTTTCGTGTTGCTTGCTGGGCTGCCTCGAATTTCATAGCAAACACTAGGGCCCCCTTTAAGTCCTTGAGATCCGCCATTCGGAGAGCTTTCTGGATTTCCGGATCACGCACCCCGTCGATGAAGTGTTGCAGCGCCAGGACTTCTCTTACTTCAGTCGGACAGTCAGAAAACGCCAAGTGAGAAAGCCTCTCGACGTCCGTCGCCAGTTCTTGGAGCGTTTCGGACACTTTCTGCTGCCGTGACTTCAGCTGGAGTCTGCTGTAATCCTTCACACATTTCTCTCCGAAGCGTAACTCCAGAGCATTAACGAGAGCGTCGAAATCCAGCCGCTGTGTTTCCGGCAAAGTTTGCAAAATGTCAGCAGCGTCGGCTCGAAGAGAAGCAGCTAACTGGCAGGCCTTGGTCTGGGAGTCCCACTGGTTTGCATCCGCCACTATGGAGAATTGGGTCTTATACACCTGCCAAGAGGACTTTCCGTCATATGTAGAAAGCTTGATGGAAGGCTTGGAATAAGGAGCTTGAAACTTAAATTCATCCCCTTGACCAGTCATGACTTTCTGCTTCAATTTCTCTAGTTTGCTCTCCATATCTTCGAATTTATTTTCAAATTTGTTCTCTATATCCACAAATTTGTTTTCGAATTTATTTTCCACCGACTCGATTCTTCCTTCCATTTCTTCAAATTTCTTGTCCATAGTCGTCAATTTGTCGCCAATGCCCTTCAAATCACTTTTCAACTCTGATTTCATTTCAGTCATATTGGCATTCATGCTGGCGGTCAAGTTCCGATTTCATTTCGCCCATATTGGCATTCATGCCGGTCAACTCCGATTTCATTTCGCCCATATTGGCATTCATGCTGGCGGTCAATTTTTCTAGAAGAGTCTGGAACTGGGCCTCCATCGCTCTTGTTGTTGGCATTCAACCCCACTTCTGACACCAATTGTTGCGTTTTCGGGGGTTCGAAATGACTGAAGCCGAAGAGCGGGATCCAAAACAATTTTATTCTTTGCCAAAACAGTCCTCCACAAATTGTAGAACAGTTCGAGAAAGTCACGTACAATCGATGAAAATACTGATAACACAGATGTAATACACTAACAAAAGCAATAGTAAACACTCAGCACAAAAATAATAACTCAATAAAAACAATAACACACTCACTATGCAATCGTCTCTCTCTTTTAAAACACGGAGAGGTATCACTTGCTTGAAAGCTGAGATCTGACTAACTGACTAGCCGGCCCGGGCCCTTTTATACCTTTCGGTCAGAAACCTCTGGCACTTGTCAGAATAATCGAGAAAAAGAAAGATCTAGCAAAATCCGGAAGGTATGAGAAAAGCTCAATACATAGTGTTACAATACCGCGATAGGGTTGCCAGACAGGGTTATTAGGAGCAGGGTTGCCATGGTCGCCAAGCTTATCGCCCACATTTGGCGCCAAAAATTAAGTCGCCAAATCCGTCGCCAACTTGGCGCTAGCTGCAATATTTGGCGAGTTTACCATTTAAACCAATGTTAAAGCATGGGGGCCGTGCAATGCAGTGGAAATGATATTACAGGTAAACAGGGTTGAAATCACATTAGATACGACAAATTAAACTGTAAAAATGAACACAAATGAGTAGAAACAATTAGAATAAGACTAAATTCGTAACAATATATATATATTCAAACCTGTTTTTTTCCTTCAACTTCCTCAAATTTTAATCCAACTTTTTCTTTCTTATAATTTGCACCTGGACATCCCAGAGTCAAAGCCCTGAAAGAGATAAAAATTAATTTACACATCAAAAGTTCATACAAAAAAAGTAAGTAATATATGGAAAAATTCTTCTATAAAAGATATTTAAGTTCATCATATAGATCAAAAATACATTAAATTTTTGAAAAAGGAGCTATCAATAGAAATAAGATATTCACAACAAATCTAATTTGAGTTAACATGTGACATAAAATATAAATAACTTTTATTAGGATAAATTAGGCATACTTTGGACACACCTAATTATAAGTTTACACAAGCTTGTTTTATATAACTTTGAATTAACAAAAGTTTAAAAAAAAATTTCTTTAGAAACATTTCTTTTCCCTTTTACACAAATTTTTTTTAATTAACATGGCAGATCATAGTTCTTGAAAGAATAAGAATTATGATAATACATTTCATAATCCCAAAATAATTTTGCATACATTTTTTATTACACAACACATCATTCATTTATATGTTAAATCAATGCCTATTTTATTTTTTTTTTCATTATCAGAAATTTCCCTTGTCTATATAAATACTTCTATCTGAAATTTGTATGTTTTAAGTAAGAAGTATCTTTTTTTTAATGTAAATAAAGTTCAAAATAAAATTTGAGCACATGTAAACTTATTTATTTTGAGAAGAAAGTTAATAAATACTACATTGAATCAATGGTTGTCAATCAATATGAGTATGTATGTAAATTTTAAATAAAGTTTTACAAGACAAATATGTGACACCCCTAGATATTGACTATTCGTTTTCTTTCAACATGATTAAGAATACTTCACAACCCACTAAAAATAGTAATGCAAACATTTATTGGTAGGATGTGATCATAAACAAAATCTTGTTTAAGTTTTAAGATTATTTTGTACTCTTGAATAAATAATTTTTTAAAGGAAATCGCTTCATTACATTTATCCTTATAAATATGCAATATTTTTTTAAAAAAGAAAATGTTTAGAAAATAACAATTATAAAAAATTCTAATTCAAATATTTCATATAGTTTTATTTCATCAGTTTTGCTGATTTTCCAGGAATCCATATCCATTTGTTAATTAAAAAAAATTATTTTTTTTTGCACAATTATAATTTTTTTTCATGAATTCTCGAAAAATGTATCCATTATAAAAAAAAAAGCAGAATGACCATGTATAACAATTTTAAAATCAATTACTAATTTTATGCAAAATCTTTGCAATATCAAATAAAAATATTTCAAAATACAACTATTACATCTTTAAAAATTTGCCGTTAAATATCCTGAAGGAAAAATTTCAAAGATACTAATGATAATTTTTATATAAAATCTATTAATTGAATATTTTGGGAAAATATACATATTTAAATTTCAATTTTTAATATTTTAGAGTATTGATATAATAAATATGTAAAAAGTGTAAAATCTTCCATACACAGCTTGCAGTATTGGTGTAGTATGAAAATGGCATATTGGTAGTTCTGTATGCATAAATAAACTGAAAAATCAATCACAATATTTTGTTTTAGAGCTTAAAGTCTTTCAAAAATAACAATTTCACAATGGTATTTTGTGTGTGAGTATTTTTTTAAAAAATACATTTTTGATTTTAATACTAAATATTGATGAGAGAAGTTGCGAAAACAGCACAAGTAACTAATACATACCAATGAATTAAATTAGGTATTTTATTAAATTTTGCTCTATTAAATGATTTTTTCACAGAAGCAGTAGTATTATCATTTGTACTCAGTAATACAATTCCACTTGAATACCTGAAAGTAAAAGATTTCCAAACAGTAAAGTTTAATATTGTCTATAAAATGTGTATCAATTGTAAATGCAGAAAATTTCATACAAGGAAAAACAGTGTATATAATAGTTCAAACAAAATGCAGAACTTCCATGCCTTTATTCATAAAGACAGAAAGATATTAAAACAGGAAAAAGATATTTAATATACTATAAACCCTTTGGGTATATTTGACAACTGAGACTCATCATGCACTTGTTCTTCCTGAGGGAACATGGTACAATTTATAAAAATATCTTTAATTTCTTAGTTTTTATAATTTTTTTTACTTTTAACCTTTGTATATGTATTAAAAAAATTGTTTTGTGCTCAAAATACTAAAAAAAATTAACCATTTAATCATAAAGAAAAATTTTTACATTTATGAAAGGAGTTTAAATTGTTGCTCCCCTTACAATAATTGATGTACACACATGAAATTTGATTCATAAGTACATTGGACTATGTATAACAAAAGGTGGTTTTCTGCTAACATGACTGGCATTCGTAAAATACTCTTTTTATGAATGCTTATTAAGAATTCCTTGAAAAATTTATCAATTCTTAATTCAACTATTTTTAAAACAACAAGTATTGCTTTTATTCAAAAATGCATACCAACTTTTGTTACATGTATTAATAGCAATAGGTAGAAAAAATGTCAAAGCAGTTGGCACAATAGAAAAAAGCCTTAGCATTTTAAATGAAGATAAACTAGTTATTTTTTCTTTCTGGGATAAATGAATTTAAAGTTTTTATTTGCCATAACGATGTGAATAAATGAACATAACAGTTTTCATGTATTTCAATTTTTTAAATTTTGTGATATTATAGAAAAGTATACAAAAAATAATTTAAGACAAAACAAATTATTAAAATTTTTGTCAATTGAATCATATTGTGTGTTCATGGATGATGAGTCTAATTCAACATTCAAACCATGACAAAACTAAACATATATGTTCTTGACCATTTCAAGAGTGAATGGTATCAATTGCAAGATCAGGGTCATCTTTAACTTCCCAGGCACTTTAAATTGTTACTCCTTCCCTCTACAATTTCCAGTGCACTCTCTCCCCCTCCTTCAGTTCTTGCCTTGCTAGTTTTGGTATAGAAGGGATTTTTCCTTAACTATCTTACTGTTTTCCCTTTCTTTGTTTTTGCTCTTTGGAGAGTCTTTCCATTATCCACCCATACGGACAACATTTAAGAATTTAGCAAAGAAAATTTTCAATTAGTTTATTACAATTAATAAAATGAAATAATTAATAAACCCTAAATAAATTCAGAAATATATTTGTAAAAAATCAAAGCAAAAAAAAAAAAAAAAAGTTTTGAAAGTTAATTGCTTATAAAATATAAAAATTTTATATAAAATGATAAAAATTTACTTTTCGGTTGATTTTAGAATTGTCAAATTGGGGACATTTAGATGTTCTTTTAAATCATCCAGAGTTTCTTCAATTGTCAAATCACAATTTGGAAGTGAAGGAATAACAAAACGTTGCTTGCCTCTAGGAGTATCTAAAATAAAAATAATCTCTATATTAACTGAAATAAAAAATCTACCTTAATATTAACTGAAAATCAATTTACAAATGATTATGAAAGCAATAAAAGTTATTTATAAATTCAATTCCTTTGCGAAAAAAATACTTTTGAATTAAAAATATTTCTTTTTCGTGTTTTTACTCTTTCAAAAATTCCTTTTTTTTTAAATTTGAAAAATATAAAAAAAGTTCTAAGTTTCATAAGTTAGATCATTTTTTATTTAATAAAAATCTTAACTAATTTCAATACATTATTTTCGAAGAAAATTGCAAACTAGTTACATTCATACAAATTATATGTCTAATTTTAACCAATTAATGTACCTGTAAAACTTAGAGCAATCAATAAAATATTTTACCTGTTTCATCATGGTGAATTTGGATTCCATATGGCTTATTTAGAGCTATTAAACCGTCTAAAAGAAGAAAATATGTTAAACAGTATAGTTAGTGAATTATAAAATTCACATTCTTTTTCTTTTGAACTAATTAATAAACTATTCCATCTTTTCTTTGATTTTTTTTATAAAAAAAAAATAACACAAAATATCTGGATTTTGACTAATTAATTATATCTGCAATGGAATTACGATACGAGGAAAACTGCAGTAGGCAATACAGTAAGTGAATAAACATTACTGTATTTTACTTGATTTTTTATTATCTGCAGAAATTATACTTACTATTGACACTAGAACAAAATCAACTTTTTTAAGAATATATAGATACTGATATCAACAAGCAAGTTGAAATCAGAGAAATGAATCTTAAAATTTCAGACATATTGCATATAACTAACTCAATTAACATTATCTCATAATCATCCATTACACATTATTGTATATGATACAAGAACGTAGTCTTTTTAGTGATATCAGTACCTCTTATCATCCATTTACAAGTAAGATACAGAAGGCAAAAATTTACCAAGGTAATAGTCAAATATATTATGGTTATAACACATTGATATTGATTGTAATACTTTTTAATTTATAAACATCCAATTAAATCATTTCACAATTTTTTTTTTAGTGTTGTTAAATGCTCTTTGATCCTCACTGCAGAAAACAAATTACTGAACTCCAGATTCTTCCCAGATTGATTTTTCCAGATTGAACTCTTGTAATTTAGTAAAGATAGAAAAGATTATAAGTAGATTATAAAAAGTATTATTTTCAAACATGATACAAACTGAAAAAATGTGATATTGATAGAAATTTTAAAAAATGTTCCTTTATTATTATGTTTTAAAATTTAATTTAGGTAAAATTTCTATAATATATTATTGCAGATACTTAAAAAAGCTACCAATGACCTTAAAATATACCTTACAAAGCTTTAGGATCACTTTTCACTTTCTAATAAAGGGTGGCTCACCGAAATTAGAAAAACTATACTAGGTTCTTTTAAAATATAACTCCAATAAAGTTTTAAATATTTATTTTCTCTAATCAAATGGCAATTTTTAGCAAATGTTTTAAAAAGGTAAATGTTCCCGTTATTTTCTTTCTAAGCTGAAACTCAGAGATTAGATTATTAACTGACATAAAAAGCAATAATTTTTTTTCAGCAGTTTTTTTTCTTTTTTTTCCAAATCTTTCTTACATTGAAAATAAGAATTATTTTGGTTGTCAATATAATTTAGAAATTGTGTCAAAAGTTACTCATTACATGGAAATAACCTATAATTACTTCTAATAAAACTTAATTGTTGAATCCTTCAATTAAATGTTAAAAAATACTGTACATATTACAAATAAAAAAATACTGCAATATCAATTCTGGACCTTACTTCAAAAGATTGATACAATTGTTATTAAAAATGCATAATATAATGCACAGAAAAGAACTACACAATGCATAAAAATATAAAGATTGATTCAAAGATGAATGCAATTTAAAATATGAAATTTATAATACTGATTGCAGAATATTCAAAGTCTAATACCAACCCTATTTGTAGACTGATTGAAAAAAATAGGTACTTATCAGTTATACAACTAGCAAGCTATGGGTTGGCAAGCCCTTTTCTAAGCTGATGACAACAGAATTGTTGACAATATTATCTGATAAGATACATTTACTATAAACACAATGGCGGAACAGAATACCGCATATTTACTACATGTCTGGAAGGAGGTGGAAGAAATTTCAAGAAAGGGAATTTTACTGACATTAATAGATAAATCCCACTCACATCAGGAAGTGCTGGCACCAAGAGGAGAAGGGGAAATTTCCACAAGCAAAAAGGTATAAACAAAAAAAAAGCCAGTGCAACATCAGGCCATATGCAGCTAGCATAGTCTCTATTACCAACCAAATATAATAAGGCCAAAAACATGCACTAAATCCTACATTAATAAAAATGTTAGATCAAAAATTACCTCTAATATGTTTTAATGTCTTGAACTTTTAACTGAATTTTCTAGGCACTTTGATTTATTTTAATGAAAAAGTACGATTAAAAATAATTTGGAGCTGTATATTCCTGATTATAAATTTATTAAAAAATAACAGAAAGTATGCAATAACTGTTGAATAATTTTAAAAGGTTATGAGAATTAGGAACTTTTAGAATACAATAACTTGAAGAATATAATAAAAAAACACATTAGACTGACAAACTTCTAGATTTACAATCACAATAGCCAAGTGATTTCACAAAGTCCATTATCATATGTAGGTATAAAAAACTGCATTATTTTTTTTAATATGATTCGTAAAAAGTACTAAAATCTATTTGCCTTCAATAACAACAAAAAAAATTATTCTAAAAAAATGAAGCTTTAGAAATATTTGGGTATAGAACTTATTATTTCGTAAAAAAATCTTTAATCATAAAATGCATGCTATATTATTTCGGAATATATAAAAGTGTACCTTTATTGTATGCAATCGTAGAAGCTAAATGTTCGGCAAGTTCCGAGTTATTCTTCCATGGAAATAACTTCTTATAACAATGAACACTTTTAGTTTTAAAACTCATCTCAGTTTTGAATCTTTTCTGAATATTGAGGTTGACAACTCTATTTTGTTGATGCAAAAAATTTTGATAAAATCCAAACAATAATCGAGATTTCATTTCGAATAAATAAAAACAGGATTTGTTTTTCTTTTGGTAAATGAATAAATTAACAATGTAATAACAAAGAATTATGAATTACAGTTTTTTTCTGGATTTTTCTAAATACTATAATAAATTAAATTGAAACAGAAACAAATTAATCAACATAAATGAGCGCCATCGTGTTAACAAAGATAAATTTAACAAGCATGCTCATTTATTTATTTACAATCATCTCAAGAAACACACTTAAACGATGAAAATTAATATCGATATAAATCAACATAGAATTAAAAAAACAGAATGGAAAAAGAGATGATGGAACCATTCTTCCCCCCACCAAAACAATAAAAAGAAAAAATAGAATATGGAAAATTATTATTTCTTGGAGTTTTTCTTTTGCTTGTCTAAAACTTGTGTAATAGACTCTTGCCACTCCTAATATGTTCAACATTTCCTGCTGGATGATATTTAATATTTGTCTTGTGTTTGATATTCAAACCTCTCTGAATCTGGCAACAGATTTTTTAGTTAAGCATGTATACGGAATATTCTAGTTAGGCTACGTTTTGCGCTAAAAATATCACTGTATAAAACTTTTTGTTTACGGAGCGTGTGCTCAAAAGTTAGTTATTTCATGTGTATAGCTTCATGTATAAGTTTAAATAGCCTCATTTCATCTTGTGTGTCGAAGAAAAATAATTGAAATCAAAGCTTTCTCGAGTCGCAACAAGACTGATTTTACGGCAAGGTTTAAAATACAGAAGAGCCCATAGCAAGCTTTACTGTTGAACTTATCCATCGTAAGGATTTCATAGATTCCATATTCTAATTCATAGAGTACATGGATTCCAAATGTAATGTAAGCTCGGGATTCAGTGAAAGGAAGGATAAAACTATGGTCGTAAAATCTCGTTGGTATACCACTCTACTGTAAGGGTCCCCCTGATGATATGCATAATAAAAGTTTTGATCAATGAACTGGGACACTATCTCTCAACTCGTGGCTGTTGGGCTGCATAGTGAACTACACTCAGGTAGATATCCTCCCATTACCCTGGATGTCTTCAGAGACGTCTTCGCTGGTTATCGGGCCTCTACTCAAAAGGGGACTCATTGCTGAAAAGAATTCGACTCTAGTCCGTGAGATTCTTTGTCGAATGCTGTGACACCATTGAAAACACGCCTGGCAGTATGCAGTGGTGGATATAGGTCCAATAGCTCTATGACAATTGTTCTCCTTTATTGAGTCTTCTTGGAAGCCATCGTAGTCTAGTGGTAATGGTACCGGTCTTGTGGACAGTGTGTCCTGCGTTAGAGCTCCAGTGTAGAAGAAATGATGTACGTTAAATCTGACGAAGCCAAAGTCCTCCCCTTAGCTTTATGTGGAAGTACAGAGAGAGAGGGGGTCACCTCAGGTGTCGTCCTCATCACTTGACCACGGTTCAAAATTTCGAGATCTATCATCAATAGCCCTCTTGTTGCTTTATAGTGCGATGTTAATAAACACTCAATCACTGAACCCCTTAATCAGGGTCCGTTAATGCAATCATTACCGTACTGATTACTTATGGGATATCTGATGAAGACGCATCGTTGACTTTGAGTACCAATCCGATGTTCTTCCTGTCTTCTCATTCTATCATAGACCTGAGGTCGATCACAACTTTCTTGACGCTCTGTAAGGCAATTTTCATGCCAACATTGTCGAATGGAAGCATCGCTTGGAACCAAATGTCGAGATTTAATACCTGTGGTTCATCTACGAGAATGTGTGCAAGAAATGCCTGTGATTTAATCGCCCTGTTTTTTTAAATCCAGTTGCATGCCCTCTCATTTAGAAACATCTACTCATACTGATCTCGAATTCGGCAGCAAGGCAAGGTACAGTTCACGTGAATCGACGAAACCATATTCGCATGGATCATATCTTAGCATTGGAATCTCCCTTGTTTTATAAACCAACCGGGTACTCCACTGCTATGTGCTAAAGCTCTAGTCAGTCAGTTATTGGTTGCCAAAAGGTAATTATTTGCTTATTTTATCGTAAGGTATAAGAAAACACAGTTTAGTCCAATTCTTGTAACTCTATCTTGGTGCATTGGTTATACGTGTGCGTATACTAGTGCCCACAGAATTAAGGTTAAAAACATAAAAATATGCAATATCGCGATAAAAAGTTTAAACTTGTAAAATGAATTTAATATATATATATATATATATATATCAGACTATATATATATGAGGCAGATAATAATAGCAAAATATTAACAAAAAAGATAAATAAATAAGAAACAGAAGGAGTTAAATGTAGGGCAATTTGCAAATGATAGCAATGTTCGTCAAAGAAGGATGCCTCGGAACATTACACCGTTCTCACTAATAAGAAATGGGACCCCTTCGTACAGCTTTGCGAGCGTCACAATGTGTTTTCATACAGTTAAAAAGGAGATTGTTCAGTGTGTGAAAGTTGTAGAAATTTTCATTTATCTTAAACTGATGATTTTACGCCTGAAAAGTCCTGAGTGGAAAGTGGCAGTCTGCAGTGGCTCTCTTCCTAGATTTTATATATTCTCTATAGAATTGAGAACACACAATATATCGCAGTCCCCAACGTATGAAGAATACCTTAAAAACTAGATAAAAATTTGTATGGTAAATTAGTTAAAAATCATAAATTAGATAACAATTTCTTGTTTTGAATATATGTTTAAGCATTTTCAAAAAGTTTCCAATACATTTTGTGTGATATAAATTTATAAAAGTTTGAAGATGTTCGAAATAAAATACAGGCTGTAAACAAAAGCTTTTTATACCAATGTTTCTATTTTAAATATACCTTAATTGGCATTGGATTGTTTTACGGATCTTACTGTGGTTGTGCAGGTTGCTTTAATTGAATGAATATCATAATGTTTTTTGCATCTGATATATTTTCTATATTAAGATAAAAAAAATTAAAATATTTCATTAATGTTAAGATCCTTCGATAGCACTATTTAAGTAAAGAGCTCATACTCAATGAAGCACACAGTGGACTGTAGATTTTCCCCTCTGTTTATTCCGTAGGCTCATAGCCAACTGGTTACATTCACTCACTCTTAGCGTGGGCACGCCCCCTCGCTAATCCTCTTCACTTCGCCTCATTTGCGAAACGATGAAACACAACAAATGGCAAGGCACATAACATACCGCCCACCTTGACAAATGTTAAAAAATGTTCAACATACAATAAAACAATTACAAATACATGATACATTCAGGATCAAGGTACGATTAAAGAATCAATTACAATTAAAAGGTAATTTAACAATTTTATTAACTGGTCGTTTATATACCTTTACCTGTTTTTAACGTTGCTACTCTAGTTATGTCATCTGTTCCTAAATGAACCTCTATCATTTTGCACTAAGAAACACATTGACTCCAATTGATCATCTTTTAACTCTCGTTGGTAATGTTCACTGTTATGGATCTCATCGACGTATCTAGGGAAGTTCACTGAAGACACCTCGAGAAAAGCAGGCCCCAAACCACCACAAAACGTTGAATTTTCTCTGGGTCAAGTCCTCTTGAAACGATATCGGCGGGATTTTGTTCCGAAGGAACATGATGCCACTTAGTCAACTATGTTAATTCTTGGATAATTACCACTCTACTGGCTACAAACGTCTTTAAGTTTCGGGACTCGTTTTTCATCCACGATAGCACTATTGTGGAATCGATCCAAAAAAAGACTGAGGTAATATCCATTTTTAATGCTCGTTTCCCTTTATGCATCAATTTTGCGAGTAGAACAGCACTACATAATTCTAAGCGAGGTATGGTTACCTGCTTAATTGGTGACACACGAGATTTGCTCGCAACAAGGCTTACCTTTATCTTTCCATCAGGGTTGATCGATCTAGCGTAAATTGTGGCACCATAAGCTTTTTCTGATGCGTCACAGAAGCTATGAAGCTCAATTACTTCAGAGTTTGGAATTACTATGCACCTTTCCTTTTTTTAATTTTGATAATTTTAGTTCCACCTTACTCTTTTCAATTTAAGGCATTCTAGCTCTATTTGACTGTTCTTCTTGGAATTTTGGGTTTTAATTTCTTCTAACACTGGCTCTATCACGGTTTTCACGAATTCATGATCTTCTTTAAACCCATCACTCTCCTCAATTGACCGTTTTAAATAAACCATTTTTGCATCCCTTGCTACAGTCAAACCTATTTCCTCAGCAACCAGCTTCAGCTCATCTCTTTAATTTTACTACTATCGACATTTTGCTCTAACAACTCTACACACTTTCTCAAGAAGATAATACTAAAATACTAATAATAACTCAAGCGACTCTAAACTCGCCGATACTAAAATTAACTTCAACTTGAGGAATTAATTATTCTACTGGTAAAATATTCACTTAATACTCAAAGAACTAACTATCCCCACACAATATTCAAACTAATTCTCCACACACAATACTCCATAACTAATTCTCCACACACAATACTCCATAACTAATTCTCCACACACAATATTCAAAAAACTAAATATCCACCCACAATATTCAAAAAACTAAATATCCGCCCACAATATTCAAAACACTAAATATCCACCCACAATATTCAAAAAACTAAATATCCATACAATATTCAGAACTAAGTATCCACATACAATATTCAAAAAATTAATTGTTCGCAATACTCAAAGAATTAAATATTCACGCAATACACAAGAATAAACTATTTCCACAATACTCAAAGAACCAAATCACAATACTCAAATTGCAATACTCAAGAATTAAATTGCAATACTCAAGAATTAAATTGCAATACTCAAGAACTGAATCACAATACTCAAGAACTGAATCACAATACTCAAGAACTAAATCACAATACTCAAGAACTAAATCACAATACTCAAGAACTAAATCACAATACTCAAGAACTAAATCACAATACTCAAGAACTAAATCACAATACTCAAAAACTAAATCACAATACTCAAAAACTAAATCACAATACTCAAAAACTAAATCACAATACTCAAGAACTAAATCACAATACTCAAGAACTAAATCACAATACTCAAGAACTAAATCACAATACTCAAGAACTAAATCACAATACTCAAGAACTAAATCACAATACTCAAGAACTAAATCACAATACTCAAGAACTAAATCACAATACTCAAGAACTAAATCACAATACTCAAGAACTAAATCACAATACTCAAATTGCAATACTGTAGAACTAAATTACTCAAATTTCAAAGGAACATGTTTGCTCTCAGCTTGTGATGATCTCCTAGGACCTCACTTTGAGAACGAGAATAAATAGGAGTCAGATAAGAACCAGTAGCCATTTTTATAAATAACTTTCTTTATTTGGTTATCTTATCCACATAGAATCAAAGACTTATTAACAAATATATCTAACTAGTATTATGAGGTTTTAAAGGTAATATCCTTTAAATTAACTTAAATAATTAATGATCCAATTAATTAACAATTATAATATCGATCACGCAGAGATTACCACGATAAGAGATCCCAGAATTATATTTAATGTTCCTATTGAACATTTAATTTTAATTTCACTCCTAAAATAAATCTTTAATGAGACTTTAATTATAAATCAATATTTATACCACACGGAATCTCAACTCTTCTTGAGATTAAATTATCCAACAAGAAATCTTCAATTTAACTTCACTATAACTTTCAACTTCAATCTCTCTCTCCTACTGCTCTAACTTTACTATTCCGTTCAACTTAAATACTTTATCTAATCTGCATAACAAGGAATCCTGTCCCCTTTTTGGAGTTGATTGGAAATAGGTAGGGAATTAAATTTCCCTAAAAAGGACGACTCAGAAGGTTAGTGATAAAGTTCCGTATAGATTTGTCACAAGCTCAATGCCAGGACTGCTTTCATCAGAGGCCATGACCATTTCTCGAATACTTTAATCATGGTTAATACTGTTATCAATAATAGTAATCATTACAAAAAACCATACTAATAATTTTTGCCGATTTATCCGGTGAGCTAGGACCATGTTTAGATCCTTCGATAGCACTATTTAAGTAAAGAACTCATACTCAATGAAGCACACAGTGATCTGTAGATTTTTCACTCTGTTTATTCCGGCGGCTCATAGCCAGCTGGTTACATTCACTCACTCTTAGCATGGACACGCCCCCTTGCTAATCCTCTTCACTTCGCCACATTTGCGAAACGATGAAACACAACAAATGGCGAAGCCCACAACAATTATATATATCATTGCTTGTTGCACTTACACTTTTTTCAAAGAAAATTAGCTTCTTAACTGCAAGCGGTATATATATACGTCTCGCTCAGTCAGTAGATTAACTTCCTCTGGCGTATATACAGGTCTTTTGAAAATGTAATCTTTTTCTTTGGGCTGTCAACAGTAAAACTACTGTGAAATCTTTGGAAAGCAATCAATCATCTTTACAATCTTTGCGAAGCTTCATCTTTTTTTCAGATGATAATTTGCTTATTTATGCCTTTTCTTTCCCTCAATATATACGCAAGTAATTGTGAAAAACGGTGACACTGGGGAGTGAATCGTGTAACTTTGAATCGATTATCAAGGAGTTAATGTTTAAATTTTTGTATTAGTTGCATTCTTTAATTATATATCTGTGGACAGTTATAAAAATGTTCATAGTCTGAAAATGACTGTTTTCGTGAATCTCTGAGACATTTCTCTATCTTTTTTATCAGAATTTTCAGTGGGGAACAGATTTGGACACGTCTTTCCAAAAATGACGCGATAAAATATTCTTTGTCGATTGATTATAGCTAAAACTCAGCTGAAATAATTTAGACTTTGATTTCTGGGTGCTTCGGCTGAATACTTGAATTACACCTACGGGCTCTCCTAAAGTCTCCGAAATTCCGATCTCCATTAGATCAAGTCTTCATTGTACCCTCAAAATTTATGTGCTAGCGTCATCCGGTTCTTCTATGAACCAGTCAATTTTTATCGGAACGTGAATCCCCATAAAAAAAGTCCCCAACTTGTGTGGTTCATCACATAATATGCTACATTGTTTTTGAAAATTATAGTATTTTGAAATGATCATAAGAAATAAACTTTTATTCTATGTATTATTTAAAGTGGTTTAAATCAACGATTAAATTTATAGAATAATGAAATAAAAATAATAATGATTTATATTTTCTGTAGCTACCCCACTCTGCAGTAAAAATCTTTACACTTAGTGGCATTGAATCACTCTGATTTCAAATGTTTTAATTAGGAATAACTTTTCAGATGCCTTTATATGATGGTAAAGTCCAATCGTACTCTCTCTCTCTCTTTACTCAACGAATCAGTGGTCAATCGATATAATCCCAAACACACTCAAAGAATGACATAGCCGAGCATTAAGATATAAGAAGGCCATTCAGAGAACCTGAAGCCGATTGAAGAAGTTTGAAGACTGGTACATTCCGAGAAAATTTATGGATGGATATTAATTTGCTGACTCCAGAAATGCGTTGCAGGAGAGTTGGGTCTTAGGATTCCACAACTTCCCTGACCAGCTCTTCACAATTTGGAGTAGGAGGAATCACCCCATAGCAAGGAATCCAATTGTGCCTCAGACCATAATGCCAGGTGTTTGACTAGCATGAAACCCACTCCATTAGAAAGGCGATCAAATTCTTAGTGTCTAATGCGTATGTATCCTTCGTTATAGTCCAAATTGTATCGAGACTCATCTGAGAAGACGATTTGTTGCCAATTAGCAGTTTAAGAAGCTCACTTTATCTTGAAGCGTAGGTAGTTCAGCGTCAAGGAAATCCTGTACAGCAGAATACTTGCACGTAAACCATGACACAGCTGGCGTCATTGAACGAAGGAAGCAGACAATGATACATCTAAAGACGTGATTAATAGTTGTGCCAATGCACAAGAGGACGCTATACGTCTTACAAATGAGGTTTCTGTCGTTCCAGTGACAGAGTATTGCGAGCCTTATTGGGTTTTAACTTATTTGGCTCTCCACGGCTCATCTCTTCCACACTGTGGTAGTATTATGCCCCACGTGAATGATGATTTCATGATACGAAAGTCCACCATCAAGGAGATCATGCGGCCTATTTCGAACTCTGCTTGTTTCTCATATGGCATCTTGTTATTGGCAAAGAATATCGATTTTTAATCAATTATTTGCACACACACATCAATCAAGCGACGATACACCTTCTAAGCACCTTTATAGTATTCTTCAAATACAACTTGGTAATTTGGAGAGCGTATCTAAGGCTAAACATGAGTAATTGCTTTGTAATCCTAATCATTCGGTTTCTTAGCTTGGTTAGCATTCCTAGCAAGTTTCGTTTAATTTGTATTATTCCTGCATGGTATTGCAATTTTCCCAACTAATAGTGCTTTTAGAATATCTTGTTTAAGTGTAAGTTAAAATATAGTAAATTATACATGTATGTATAAAATGTTGTCTTAAATTTTAAAATACAGTCGGACCTCTATATAACGAAGTAGCTAAATCCCGGAAAAAGTTCGTTTTATGGAAAATTCGTTATATAGAGAGGTTTATCTTTTAATATATTTTATAAACCCCTTAAAACAAATTTTAAATTCATAAACACTTTATATTAAAAAAGTAATTATTCACATCTTTTTTTAAATTTATGTATATATATATGCTTATTTTATATATCTTACTCATCAAAAAAGAAAGAAAAACTGCAAGGAAAACAAGAAAAAAGAATGTCGAAGAATTCACTGTATTTTCAGTATTAAGAAAAGAATTTTATACTAAAATAGGTGACTTTTAAGGACATTTTATAATTTAAAGCGTACAAGTAATATTAAACATACATTATTTTATAATTAGAACACGGGGATATGGGACGACTCCCCTAAGGGTGAAAGAGGATATCGAAGATGTCTCTAGTGAGCTGGGAAATGGGGGTTAAGGGTTGCACTTCTTGGATGAAACGTCCAGAACTCTATTGCTCTCGGCGAGTTAGGATCTAATAAAACCAGTTCAAGATTTATGAATACAATAAAATGCGTTAAACAGAGAATAACTTGAAATTTTATTAGAAATACTTTTAAAAAAAAGGAACAAAAATTGAATTACAAAAGAAAACGAAACGTTCGTTATATAGAAAATGCACTTCGCAATACAGAGGTTATTTTACGAAGAAAATCGTGAAATGTTCAAGGTTCCAGGAAAAAGTTCGCTATATAGAAAAATTCGCAATATAGAGGTTCATTATGCAGAGGTTCGAATGTATTTCAAATTTAAATTAGTTATGAATTTGTTTTGACATTTTGACATTGCATCGCGCGAAACGATAGCAGGAATCGGCTTATTCTTGCCTAAATCAAATATTTTGCATTTACAAAACTAATAAAACTCTACCACCAATTTGAGTTTATATTTTTTTTATTAAATGATATTCATATCAAGCAACAAAATATTTCATGAGCAAAATATAACATATAACATTAGAAAATAATCAAAAGCAGTGTTACAGTTAGGAATTAAAATTCGTTGTTCTATGAATTATCTATAAAGACGAAATGCTTTTAAACAAAAATATTTGAATCATGCATATTTTTCTTAGCTCTTTCGTTTCTTACATAAATAACACTTGGATAATTATTGAAACAAAATCTAGTACTAATTTTAAATGATTTGTATTCTTTGAATTATTTTAAAATGACGCAAAATTAAATGTACTTAATTTTCTTAAGTGAAAAACTTATGTTATAAAAATAAAAAGGTAGTTCTTCCTTTCGCTAATAGCATCGTTTTTTTGACAGAAAAGTAATATATATTGGTTAAATTCATGTGACGTAATAGTTACATGATATAACTGCAATCACTTGTTTTGGACCAATCAGTTTATAATTTCATGTGACGTCAGAGTAACATGATAAATGCATTCCAGTGTTTCTTGCCAATCCACTCTTGCGTTTTACTATTGCCAACTTTGGCAGAAACTTTCTTTTAAAAATACATATTTGTCAACAATAATAACTGACATAGGTAAACAAAATGCACTTAATTTATAATTTAAGAATTTTTCTTTAATTCTGAAAATATTAATGCTTTAACATCTTACGCAATTATCAAATTTGAAATTTTACCTAAGTCTTACAAGTAGAACAGCGAGTACAAATATTTTGTCAATTCTGAATTCAAGAACATGAGATTGCATTTATCATGTGACCGTCATGATTTCTGCCCCTCAGGATTATACTATTCTAAGAAGAATCATTGATTAAATGTAAAGCAAAAAAAAAATGTTCATTTAGAATTTCAACTGAAAGCATTATTTAATATATTTCGATAATTTTAGACAAGTCTTAAATTATCGAATCAATTAAACAATTTTAAGTTTAACTTCTTTTGATGTATCTAGTAAATTTTAAGTTTATGTACTGAATAGCTTACTTAAAATGGGTCGTAAATAAGAAAATAAAGCATTTGTTTTTTTACCGTACTTCTGCAACAAAAAAAAAAACAACAAATTAAAAACAACATAATTAATATTATGCTTCAAAATTTTATTAATATTCGTTTTAAAATGAGTAATAGAACACAATTCACATTCTATATAAATATATGGGAAATCAGGACATTTTTACAGCACTCTTTATACATAAATTATTTAAATTTTATCACTTAAATTCACAACAAATAACAATTTTTATATTTATGAAGGCACCTAGAAATGTATGATAACTTTTTACTCCGATTCACATCTTCCAATTTTAGCTGTACATTAATAAATAAATCTTTCTAAATATTTTCCTCAAAGTTATTTCCGTTGCAATAGTTTCAGTTATTTTCGCTATCCTTCATACATGTATATACCGTACAAGCTTTTCTCGCAAATATCATAAAATTTCATAAATATGTTCTTCCACAAATAAATACAAAATTTCACTCATACATTTTATACAAAAAGATTATAATACACAAATAATGCTTGATTAAAACAAAACAAAGCTTATTTTTTCAGAAAAAAAATATTAATTTGTAAATTATGTTTTATTTAAGTTTATCAGCGCTTGATATAATTGTAAAAAAAATTAGTTTTTTTTTTCTCTTTTTAATTCTGAATATGGTAGTCCATATAATTACATTTACCTATATATATACTAATTATAAACGTCTTGAATTAAAATAAATATCTTAATTTTTTCATATGAATAAACTTATCATTTTCAACTAGAGTATTTTTACACTTAATTTCTATTTTCCATTTAAATTAAAATGCATTAAAACGCATATACATATGAATGTGAGGTAAGGGGAGGGGGCACAAAGCAAATCTAATTAATTTTTACTGTGAGGTTGTTTGCATTTTAACTAGTGCACAGAGATCAAAACGATTTTATTTTTGTGAAACTATTCTCGCAGGAATTTTAAATTGATCTATGAACTAATTGCGGAAAATCGAATTTTGTTGTTTGCTCAATATTTCGTTGTTGATGAGTAACACTGTCAACTTGCTCTTTCGTTTTTATAAAAAATGTCATGGCGCCAAACGCATTTTACACACTCTATGAAATCGATAAATAACATAGCAGTGCTTATTTGTATTGCCCTATATATTTGAGCATCTTTTTATAAAATATCGCTAGATTTTTGGGATTCAAAGAATAACAGGTATTCATAGGGTTTGTGGGGCAATATCTAAATTAAAATGTTTTCTTTGCGACAAACAATATGTCGTGAAATGCTCACTGAAAAAATAATTATAATTAGATGGCTACGAACACTGTTTTAAAGATGTTACGTTCAGTTAAATGTTGAGTGAAAATAGGGTTGTTTATATAATAGACTATGATATTGAAAAGTCAGGAATTGAACACTTACGATTATCTTTATCCAGCATTAAATTTTTTTCGAACTGTAACTGGAGTATACCAGTAAAATTGAAAAAGCAATTTTATTTTTTGTAAAAAGTATATAGATATTTGAAATGTTTGATGGGGGGGGAATATAATCGCGTTCTACAGACAAGTATAAAAAAGCATAATAAAATATACATATTTTCTTACTTTTAAATGTATGGACAATAATACGATACCATTATGCTTTAAATTTATGATTTTATTAATTCCCTTACAATAAAAATTTATTTCTCCATGGATATGGGGCCAGCCCGTTTCGTATTATCGCTTTAGATGTCTATCACAAACGTTAGGAAGAAAGCGATTATTTCAACAACAATAAATTAAAGTAGTTAACTTTTTATTTATAACACACACAATAAAAAAAATAAGTCTTAGTTTTTCAGAGCTGCAGTAATTTTACCTTATCTTAAAATTTCGTTTTTGTCAGAAAAATTATATTTACTTCTGTTCAAAATATATCTAATATAACTTTTAATTCCAGCACAAAATATGCTTTTTTTTATTGTAAAGGTATTTTTCAGTGTACCGAAAAAGACAAAATATGCAATATTTTTATTTGAAATTATTTATAATTATCCAAAATGAAACACTTATATATAATACTTTATTCTTCGCACTGAATTAGTTTTTTCACAAAAATCGGAATTTTACCACATAACAACCTATGATGTAATTCGTCTCTTTTTCAATATATATCTCTCAGAATGTTATTTTTATATTTTCTATCTTTTCAAAATATCCAATAGAAACTAATTTGTGTAATACAGATTAGCTATTGACGCTGACTTCCTTTCTCTAATTTGTGAATATAGCATAACCTTGCGCGTTTCTTAGAGTATATAATTCTGAGGCATGGACACTTTTAACTATATTTTAGCATCTATCCATTTGTGAGTTAATGTGATCGAAAATAATCCCCCTATATTTATATATGTATATATATTCTCTTTGAGTAAATTTTTAACTTCAATTACAACTTAATTTTTTTCTTTACCATAACTAAGAAGCAAAGGTCCTAATTTTTCGAAACGGTTTATAAGAAGAAAAAAAAGATTATTCACTGTCTTGGCCCTCAACATTTAAATAAATTTAACTGCAAATCTCAAAGTTTCATGTCCAAAATCTGAATGTGCAGCTCCTCGGGTACAGTGACAGCCATAGACGTTTCAAAACACTGGATTTATGCGATGAAAAATAAAATATATGAGAAGGTAATGAAAAATGAGTCTTCGTGATGGAATAAAAAATATATTTGTGAGGTGGAAAACTAATTGCCGCGCGCGAGGAGAGCTCAACGAAGTCTTGCCTAATTCTTCATACCCATAAAAGACATAAAAAAACTAGAGAAAAATAAAGAGCTCAGCCTTCTTCACAACAGCTAATAAGGAAAGGAAAAACTAACATTCATCCAATAACTAAAAAAGAAAAAAAAAAGAAACCGGACAGAAGATTTCATTTCTCACATGAGCCCAACCCATAAACTCCTTCATTTGAAAAGGTTGGATTTAAATCAATATATAATGGTCAAAGATATATTTAATCAAAATAATAATTGTTATTTAATATATTACGTATTTATTTTTGGTACTTATGTACTATCACATCCATGTCAATTTTTAAGATAACTTCTCAAATTGGCAACCCCAATTTCACACTTGTGGTAGGCGCTGAATTGGCAACCCTAAGCCTAATCGTTCATTGATATGGAAACCTCGAATAATAAAAGGCGAATCTGAGATTTACCGAATTCTTAAGTAATAAAATTTAGTAATAAAATTAATATAGTTACATGAAATAATTATTATATTATTTATTATAATCATATATAATAATAAAACAATATTAATATAATACAAAGTTAATACTAGAAAAAAATAATTAATTTAAATAATAAAAATTAGCTTTTCTTCTTCTTTTGTTGATTATTTATTTTTATTATAATTTTTCATTTAGTATTTTTTGACTACACGCTCTATATTACCATCAGCGCATTCTGTTTTTAGAATTCGAATAGTTTTATTTAATGTCGTAAAAATATGGTTGCGATAGTACGTATAAGTACCTTATTTTTTTATGAATGAATTTTTCAAATTTTTTGTTTGCCCTGGTGGTAATATATATTTTAATCATCAGTGCGAATGAAAACAGAAATTATTCGTTCAATTTGATAGCAGTTTAACTGATTGTTTTACCATAAAACATTATCAAAGTTGCAGATGCTGTTGCCAAAAATGGATAATGGCCTTAAGGATTGAGTGACACACGTTTAGTTAACAAAGGAGGAAAGATATCTATTTCTTTTCACCTTGGAGCACACATACAAAACCATTGCAGCTTTTTATTTACTGCATCGTAATAAATAATGTTGATCACATTATCTATTTCATATTACATGCACAGGCATTTCATCATACATATAAATAATGTACAATAATAAATTGAAGTGTATAAGAAAATTTATATTATTTGCTAAAATTATATATATATTCTGAAATTTATACATATGTAGCATATATCTAGAAATATATATATCAAACAGTAAGATAAACTATTAAACTCTAACAATCGTCATTTTTCATGTTATTTATCATGAACATGTTATGTTCAAAATATAACAACTTCAGTAATTTATTGCTTGTAGAAAAACGTTTCTAACAAATTATAAATACCAACACCTCCTCCAAGTTTTTCGTTGTTTTAACTAAATATTTCGGATGAAATATTCGATCATCTTGTGGGACTGCTTTTTGGAGGCTGTATCCTCATTGTATAGCAATAATTATCAGATCAGTTTTTTTAAACCATTTATTTGCAAAGCTGATGTATATCTAAACTTATATGAACTGTTTCCCTTTTCTTTTCAATGAAAGTTGGTTCGGTTTATGCATTTGTCAAATTCCTAAAACTTTTTTAAAAAATTAAGGATTCAAATATTTAATGTATTTTTTTTCGTTTAATTTTATTTAATTAAAAACCCTAAAGTGATTCATTATAGTTATCTAAAATGTTTAACTTTAAAAAGTATGAAACCATAACTGACCTGCTTTCACATTATTTTAAAGATTAATAAATTTTTATTTCCTAAAATCAAATATGGCATTAAAATTGTAAGGTTAAGTCCTTTTTAGTTTATTAATCTTGGATACTTTTTCTAATTAATTTATTTCAACTTATAAAAATGCTTGTTTTGAAATTATACAAAAATTAGCAGTTATTTTTTTAAAAAATGAGATTGTTTTAAAAATAAAATTAGTTTTTGTATTCAATATAACGACTTATTGTGATAAAAGTAGTTTATTTATTAAAAACAAAAAAATTTAACTACAAATTATTCGTTACACGTGCTTTCTTATAAGCTCAAGGGTTGCTAAGTCCGAACATTCTGATATCAGCAGAGTACATGTTGTATGTGATTTTGTATTTAATCCCATTTGAAACAAAACACCGAAAATCTATGATTACACATAAAACAAAGATCGTGACTCATGATATGAATGTATAAATAAATAATTTTTAAATTCTAAAAAAAAAAACATTTCCCAAAATAAGATTTCTAAATTAACAAAATATTTTCGGAAAACACACATTAAGAATCAGCAATTATTGTTGAGATATTTTAAGCGTAAATAATCATTTAGAACGTCCACTGGAATCGGCAGCTTCCACATTATGCAATTTAGCATAATTTAATGAAAACGTAATCCCATAAGAAAAATTCATCAGCGAATTACATTTCTTGTTCAAAATG
The DNA here is from genome assembly GCA_019973935.1 of Trichonephila clavipes. Lineage (NCBI taxonomy): Eukaryota > Metazoa > Arthropoda > Arachnida > Araneae > Nephilidae > Trichonephila > Trichonephila clavipes. Next base: position 2,322,143 of record BMAU01019416.1, on the reverse strand, counting down.
TTTTTATCTTGTTTTTTAAACATAAAAAAATATTAAATTACCAATTTGTATTAAAATATTTTCTGAGAAATAAATAAAACTATTAAATGTTTTTATGTAATATCAATAATTGTGTGTGTCATTCAGTTTTTCTCCATCCAGTAAAAAACAACGATGGTCTAAACTCATGTGGCGTCATAGTCACATAACTACAATCACGAGTTTCCAGGTAATCAGTTCATACATTCAAATGTCGTCATAATCACACGATAAAAGAAAACAAGTGTTTTCAACCAATTAGCTCATGCGCTTTGCTGTAGCCAACTTTTGAATCGTGCAGTTACTTTCTTTTTTAAAAAATACAAACTTATCAGCAATAAGAACGAACACAGGGAAACAAAATACACTTAACTTTAAAGTACACGCATAATTTTTTTTTACATTTTGAAAAACTATTTGTACATGTTTATTCAATTTTCACATCTAAAACTACCTAAATTTAACTAGTAGAAAAACAAGTACAATTCTAATATCGGTTTTGAACTCAAACGAAAACACGTGACTGCATTAATCATGTGACTTTCATGAATTTAGCCCAATGAACTTCACTAAATAAAAACAAACTATAACAAAAATCGGAAACTAAAAGTTGAGTTTGAACACAACTTTCAATAATGATTAAACACATTTTCACACATTATAGCACTATAAAAAACTCTTACTGTGTAACTCAACATTTCTGATTTTAGTTACCACTGTATTCATAACTATAAAATTGAAATATAAAACTCTTAATAAGTGGCAATACAAGAACACCGATTCTTGTTCATTTGTGAATGGTAACGTTTTTATAATATTGATGAAATACAGATGAATCAAACGTCAACGGATAACATTCTTCAAGATTAAGGTGATATTGTCAGTTATATTGGCACCATATTTCTGCATAGCATTGACACAAATGGATATAATCCATTCTTTGGAATGCCACAAAAGTGAAAGTATATACAGAACCAACAATACTGAGGGCATTAAAATGTATAAATACAAAATGATATTGGTTGTTTCAAAACACATTTTTAGCAAATGAAAACTATTTGGTGAGTTTATCAATGAGTATTTTCTTGATTGGCAATAAGAAAACCAACAACAGAGTGCTTTTGAAGAGGAAAATCTTGAGCATATCTCAATCTACTATTCACTGCTGCTCTCACTCGTGTACCATCTCATTGCTATTGAAACAAAATTCCTACAAAAATAAATGTCACATCGATGGCTGAAAAAAGCTAAGCTCATTACACTGGATTCCATGCTAGAGTGCTACGGACTACGCAGTAATTCCTAACCCTACAGATCTCTAACAATAATTTTGGATCTCGCATTGCTTCTCTCTTTGAGGTTAAGATTAGTTGTCTTTTCTTTTTTTCCAGGGATTTTGGAAGAAGTTTTCCGACACAATCTTTGAATGAATGTGGTTTTTTTTCAGCCGAATATGATACCATATTGATAAGTGATAATTCCTGACGGCATTTCGCCTATTATTTGATAGTTCGTAAAAATATCTGCTGAATTTATACTTAAATCACAATAATGATTTTGAAAAAGAAAAAAAAAGTTCGAAAATCTTTATTTTCAGATTTTTTTAAAAAAATTATAAAAGCATTTAAAAATAGTTTCGTGAATGATTAAGAAATTTTCGGGTATTTTAGTAATTTCTAAATCGAATTGTTTGAAAGTATAATTTGATCTTGTAATAATTATTTTTAAATTTTGTATTGATTTCTTAAGGTTATACCAGCTAAAGGTATAAAACTGTGCTGAAATTGACGCTTGGTTTGATAGGAAAATGTGTGTGTTCACTGATTGTAATAAACATCTGGACAATCCTTATTATTATTGTCTTATTTATATTCATTAGTAGTAGCAGTATTTTTTATCATAAAATACCTACCAATGAAGATTTCTTTTTTTTAAAATTAATAACTTCATATTTAGAAAAGACTTTCTTCGTACCATTAACAACAAGAAATTAATATACAGTTACAATAATGTAATCATTCCATTGAAGCAATGTAAAAAGTAGCAAAAACGGAGTTGAAGATATCTCTAAAATGTTCAGCTTTCTCTTTAAAACTACACGATGCAATCCCTAAACTTAAATAGAAGGGGTTTTAAATAATGCCGTATGATATCAATCAATGAACGAATTTAATTCAGACTTTGTGATGCACATAGATTATTAAGCGTATGTGTGAGCAAAAATAATATAATATCAGACAACTAACTGTACTAATAAAGTTGGTCCATTCAATTTTTTTTTGGCACTTCTATATTTTTCACTGAAATTTCCATTCAGTTAAATTCACGCTTTTTTAAATTTTTTTTTTTGTTACCTGAGAAAAAGAGGTAAATATACGCATCGTAACTGAAAACAGAGAAGCAATGCGAGGCTTTCACTAAGGCCTTTCGACGAGCTGAAACACAGCGATTTACAACAAATAAACATATTATCATTTATAATATTCTATCCGTATAAAAATTTCTTTGTCTATAATTCACATAAGTTCTTTTTTACAGAGCCGTCACAGTCCATCGACGACCGGCTTCTACGTTGATTGTGCATTACGTAAAAGTCGTGTACAGAAAAAAATAGATTCCTATACAATTGGCTATTTTTTCCTACAGCTATGTACAACCCGTCACAGTTTTCCTGTTCCTGTGACATTTCAATATAAAGTTTGCACCACCGAAGGGATTTGTGCCCCACTCGGTCTACCACCTACTTTTCTTCATAGTAACCGCGTCTTCCGACAGATCTTTTATGATTTGGTAATTTTTTAGCTACCGTGAAGACAGATCGAACCGCATTCTGTTTGAATTAAGAATTTTTTGTCTTGTATATTATACTGTTACTTTTAAAACATTAAAATATATTTGGATATAAATATCTGATGAATTGTGTGCTTACGATTGTCACTAATAGTGAGGATCTAAAATTTTAAGATCTGAACAAACATTGCTTATTTGTCTTTAAAATACATTTTGTTTTTACATTTTTTTTTTGTAAAAAAACTGTTATACATGTTTTGTTTTTAATTTGAGACCTTAGATATTTTCTAAGTGGATTATGATAAAACCATTAGAAGATGTACTATCAAGACATATATGTTAATGAATGGTATTAGAATAAGAAATATGAGTTAATACTATTAGTAAAATCGTTATTGATTTTTTTGGCAGTCATTACATCTCTCTGACAATTATTAATAGTTTCGTTAAAATATTCAAGTACTTAGAATAAATATATTAATTTAATACGATTTGATATTCCATTACGAAAAATTCACGTTCATGGTGAATTAGGATTGGTGTTTGTCTCTATGAAATCCAAACAGAATGCCTTAAAATGACTGAATGGTTTCAACGTTCCTTGTAAATGAGCCTATTCTCATAAGTAGCGATCAGAGAGAGAATGGCACATTAACCGAGTGAGGCACTCGCACACTTAGGGCCCATCTCTTCTTAGTTCAGAAGGGGGGTGGTAAAAGAGGCACGGTGGTTGTGTGTCACGGCCGTAGCTGTCCGCTGCTGTCCGGCGGCGGCGCTAGACTCGTCGACTGGTAAAAAGTCTCTGACCGCTGCAGATAGCTGGATTCAGGCCGACCAGTCTGCTCCATGTTGTTGAAGCAGCTCTCGGACTTGGGCCTCGGCAGGGCGTTGAAAAGCGTCTTGGGCATCCCCAGGGACACGCCCATGGCCACGGAGTGCTTCTTGAGCTTCTTGTTGCGGAAGGGCCGGCTCTCGTACTCGTCCTCGCTGCTGTCATAGTCCACCGGTTGGGTGGAGAGGATGGCATTCACGGCCTTCAGGTCGTGTTGCAAGTCCTCGCGATTCGAGACGAGGCTGGGATTCTTGCCGATTTTGTTGAGGCGTTCCGCCGCGATCGACTCCATAGTGCGTCGCATGAGCGGGTAGATGTTGAGGACGGCGTTGAAGTGCTCCACCGACAGAGAAAACAGATTGCAGTACGTCTCTGCTCGGACACTGGCCACTCGCTTGGCGTTCGTTAGAAGGCAGATCTCTGCAGAGACAAATACATATTGTATCATAAAATAGGAAAACTTATTAAGAAAAAACAAACCATCTCTATATTTGGAGGTTGGTTTTGAACTTTTCCGCAATGAACAGAGACATTAAAGAAATTTTTATCGAAATGTAGGCTTCAGCAAGAAATTTATCTCTGTTTGAATACCTGAACGGTCAACGGGAAAAATTGTAATTGTAATTATATTGTATTGTAATTTTATTGTAACATGTGATGCAATAATATAAACAATTACAGCCCCGCGTGACAATTTTCCTCTGTAATTACAGTTATGTCTGTTATTGACAACATGGATATACTTATAGTTCGCTGTTTTAAATTAAAATTTTTATGTAATGATTATTTTACGTTTTTTAAAAAACATGCAGAAAATTTAAGTAAATAGGAAATTTATATAATTTAGAAATTATACAGGCATGTTTCATAATTATTGTATACGTTTGAAGAGAGAGAGTAAAAGTGAAGTTTTTGACTTGAAAATGAATTTGCCAAACATTTTTACTGAAACTAAAGAAAAAATCCCTAATGTATTTCATCTCAAGTTAGTTCGCAAACAGTTATTTTTTATCCTGAAAATATTTGAATTCATAAGACAAATATCGGTCAAATTTTTTATTCTTTTTACAAGAATATTGTTATGTAAATAATTAAACTATTGAAGTTCTCTTATTTACGCAAAATCATAGTTGAATAACAATCGATCTTACAAAACTTCATATTAAGAAGAATAGTCTCAAATTCTTGTATGAAATCATGTTCATAACCATTACGTATAATTTGCATATATGCGATACGTTACTATTAATTGTGCTAACGCACTCGTTACGTATTAAGTATATTACAGAGTTTTCCTTTGTTTCTAGTCTATTAGGTTTTTTCAAAGTCTGAGGAATTGTTGAACTCTCTTGTACATACAGAATTCTTATTTCCAAGGATTCTGTTCAAAAATATCAAAGAAAATATTTATAAGTGAATACAGTGTGTATGTATAAAACAAACAGGAGAGAGAAAAATACGAGTCCTTTGAAACGCTGTTTACCTCCGAAGTAGGATCCATCCGAGAGGCTGGTTGCTACTTCACCATTGGACATAACGATATCGACGATACCTTCTTGGATGAAGTACATTTTAGTGCCGAGAGTTCCTTCTTTGATAATAACATCCCCAGGTTGAAATACTTCGTACTTCAGTTTCGTTACCACGTCATTCACAAAATTCTGATCGGCATTGGCAAAGAACGGAACAGAGGCTACTAGCGACCTACAGTTGTAGTTGATCACATCCTGAAACAAGATTTCAAATGATCTTAATTAACAAGTTAACTGTGGTGCTCCAGTTTGAGATCGCGCAAGTATGTGTGTGTCACGGAAATCGAGCGATGGCACAGAGTAAGTAGCGCTGTTAAAAAATTGAGTCAAAAAATAGGTTTATTTCGATAATTTTACTACTAATACTTATTTATTTGTTAACATAAATATATATTATATACATATGACTCAAAAAACACAACTGACTGTAAGTTTTCCTGGATATTCATAAATTTTAGTGGCCGTCAAAATTCCTGGTAGTGAGAAACCTAAACACACACTGATTTACTTTATTCTTTACTGACAAAATATTTTCTACCTGTCTTGACACTAAGGAAGCTCTGGAGTAGGTACTTCAGGGCTAATCATAGTCCTCTCACCTGAAAGCCTTCTTGTCTTTCCCACCCCAATCTAATAACTATTCTTTAGACAACACGGCATTGATCCATTACTCTAATGTCAGCACATGGTTCTAACATCATGCAATTGGCATTTACACCACTCGATAACTAGTTAACTTCGGATTAACAGCTATCAATGGGCCCAGTGCCTGATCTGTGTCTTGCATTTGTCCCATAGATGATCCTACCTGAAGGAACCCTATTATAAATCAACTTTATGTCTTTTGCCTCTGCGAATTTATTTGTCTTCGCACATAAATAAATTTGTTATGCGAACTTACTTGTCGTTTTAGCCGATGCATATGGGGAAGTATTCATCTTAAATTATTCATATTTTTTATCTATTTGTTTTACTCCAATCTAGTTTCAAAATATTCTAAATATCTTGAAATTTGAGAATATGCTTTGTTTTTCAATAATTACAATTTTAACTACCAATGGCTGCTACTTTTTAAGCATGGCAAGTACAATCGGCATGACACAATATCCTGCAACTTATCCATGATGAGTATACTCCTCAATCACACTTAACTGGTTAATGGGTTTGCTTCTTCTCACATTGTAACCCTGTCTGGGTCAAAATATTAATCAGTATAACAATAGTCATACAGTATTTTTTGTTTTCAAAATTTTCAATAACTTCCCGATTTCAGCTATAAAATGTGTTTATATTAATTAGAATGAATTTAAAAGTTAGACAGATTAAATTAGTTCATAATATCACCTCTCTGAGTCTTTCGGAGAGCTCTGATAGTATTTCTTCTTCGTTGAAGAATTTACCCTGATACCTGTGCTCAAAGTAGGTGGTAATTCTATGCCTTAGCTGTCTCGGTAACTTCCTATATGCCATATATTCTTCTACTTGTTTTAGCTAAAAAGAAAATTAAAATAATGAATTGGTTGTATAGGCAAAGAAATAACATTCATTTTATAAAAGTGAACGATTATTGCTCATTCATTTTTTTGTTTATTTAGTATTGTTCAAAGATTTATATATAGCTCCAATAACACCTCTTAAAAAGGTTTCATAATAATGGTTTATATATATATATAACACGTTTTAAAAATTCTAAATAAACTTCGTTAATCAAAATCCCAAGTGTGTAATGTTAATCGTTTCCTGAAATTTCTCTTTAACCTCAAGGATTGAAATTTTTTCTCTCTAGAGCTATTAAGCATACGCAATTTGATTTTCCTTTACATTTTGCGTATAAAGAAACTAATTTCTACAATTGTTTCAAGAAATCAATTAATAAATGTTTTTAGCGTAGCTAAAAAAATCAACCTGCAAAAAAATAAAAATACAACATAATTATTTTTTGTATTTTAAAGTATAAAAAAATATAATGTTATCCACTAAAAAAAAATTTTTTTTTGATGAAGTTGAGTAATAAATAGAATGAGAACTTGAGTTTTTCAGTAGTATGTAGATTAGTAGAGTTAAAAATTGTGATTCTAATTGCAATATCATAAAAACGACTGATTAATGTGCAAATTCTCAAAATTGTACAGAGATTTCATTGAGTTGAATAGCCATTAACAAGCTGGGAGTTAGTCGATCTCGAGTGCCAATCTCTCAACGTTAATAAGTTGCTTCTATAATAATACGATAGTTGTAGCGTCACTTCAAACCTACGAGTTTCATTACCAAGAGTTTCGAGTAGGACAAATCTAGAGCCCCACATCTGATATTTTATAAGGAAGAAAATGCAAGACGGAATGCACATATGACAGTTATAGAGCTCTCTCAGGATCTCTCTGCTGCGTTTGGAATAAAAATTTCTCATCAAATTGTGTACGGATTCTAAGAGAGGAAGGTTTTTTCTTCTCAACGATCAAGTGGTTTGTATACTTATGACCAGTGGCGTAATGTACACCCCCGCATCGTGGGGAGCCCAGGGTTCTAGAGGGCCCAAATACTGACTACCTACCCTTTGTAAAATCCTACTTGGGAGTCCAAAACATGACTTTGCGGGCCCAAATGTTCTCCGTTACGCCACTGCGTATGACCCTTCGTATTAAACATTCCGGCACTCGTTTTTAAATTCAGTAGATAGTTCTTAGGTATAACATGAATAGGCTAATGGTATGCCAAGATTCAATGCATAAAATAAAACCTGACGTCTCCATCTGGAGGAAATCTAAAGCATTATATCCTCTTTCCCAACATAACGGGAATAGGCTAACATTTTGGTAGAAATGGATTGATTGATTGTTTATTAGTGTCATACTTAGAAACAACTCGAGAGTTATAGGTGATGGATCTCATAGTTTTGAATCATGATCAAATGACGAAGACGACACTTGAGTTGGCACTCTGTTCTCCTAATTTCTGCACCCCACCAACATGAAGACTTTGGGGCCTTAAGAATCTTAGCACGGATTGACATTATGACTTTATTGGAATGGAGTACTCTGCTGCAGATTTTAACTTGTTTTTTGTGAATGCATAGAAGTCTTTGAATCCCGCGAAGTTCTTGAATCTTACATGGGATTTTATTGAAGGGTTGTTGATCCTAAATGCATTCTTATGAATCATAACACGAGCTTACAGCAATTAAAAACCTAATCACACATATTCTTCAGATATGGGATCAATACCTTAAGTTTTAAAGTGTGTGATCTTCATCTAGAAGACAAAAGGCAAAACTGTATAAGAAATGTGCGATATACTTAACCCAAACTATATTACACATTGTTCACAAATACAAACATTAAATATGTTAAACAATAAAATGAAATTAAACTTTAATGCTGTTAATTAAACATTTGTCTTTCTTCCTGTTTAGAGAACAAATTTGTCATTAGGGATGAATAAACATTAATGTTCTTATACATTAGGGAATGTTCTTATATATTAACATTATGTCAGAATTCCTTTAAACACATTAAAATAAATTCACTGTACTTGATTTTCGTTTAATTTTAAAAAGATACTTCATGCATTTATTTCATTGGTATTATTCTGAATACTCTTTCACATTTTGAATTATTTGATAAAGATTTTGTGAATTTAAATCGGACTTAAATGCAAGAAAACCTTTGTAGGAAACGTTTTTCTTTATACGAAAAAATTGCTATATACCGTAAAGTATACGACAAGGTTTACAATACGGTCCGTTTACCTTTTCTCTATACTGTCTTCTGGAGGAGTCGAGAGATTGTATAAGATTTGTGGTATGCCCCAAAAATAGAGCATAACAGGTGGCGCCGCTGATCATACTAAGTAAAGTAAGCCACATGTCTGTGAGACTTTGGGGTGGAAACCTCCCGTAGCCGATGCACAGCATGTGAGACATAGCCTTGAATAAAGCCCAAGAATATTGCTCTAACCAATAGGCATTCTAGCAAGAAAAGAAATATAAATGTTAAATAAAATTATAATGCTTTGATTACTTAATTAGAAAAAGATAAGGATTTTTTAAATTAGTTATTCCTATATTATTAGTTACCATTAGTAATTATGCCCTATTCTTTTTATATGGTTATAGGGTTTCATTACAATATTATAGATTTTTTTCTTGTACACTCATGTCCATAAATTAAGGATAATGAAGTTCAGGCAAAGAAAGAGACAAAAGCAAAACAAATTTGACTTATTTGTAAAGTCTATTTATTAAACAAAAGGTAAAGAGCAAAAAAGATGCTATATGTTTGACATAATTAATAATAATTGCGATTTTTACTCCCTTGAGCAAATTTCAATAAAGAATCTATTAACAAAAAACAGTATAACATAGTTAGTATAAGGGTTAATGCGGAGTATGTCTCCCGGACGATGCAATACAGGCCTTACAACGCCTAGGCATGCTGAGTATTAAATTATCAATCTGATCTTGGGAAATATTACACCACTCATCAAGCAATGCCCTCCGAAGTTCCGGTAGACAGGTGGGAGGGGGTTGACGGGCTGCAATTCGTCGGCCAAGCATATCCCACACATGCTCTATTAGATTCAAGTCCGGTGGCCAATCCATACGGGTGATATCCTCCGATTGAAGGCATTCGTCTACAATGTTTGCACGGTGAGGACGGGCGTCGTCATCCATAAACAGAAATTCAGCACCCATGGCGCCCCGAAACAAACGTACATGTTGTTCCAGAATGACATTCCGATAGATGTGGCCTGTCATCGTTACACTCTGAACATGCAGGTCAGTTCTGGAACCAAAAATGATTTCTCTCCAAACGAGCCATCCTGCACCACCGTAACGGTGTCGTTCAATGGTGTTCTCTTGGTGGTAACGGGTACCTGGCGCTCTCCATATTAAAGTCCGGCAAGAATCAGACTGCAAACTAAACCTGGACTCTTCGGAAAACATCACACAAGACCACTGTTGTGGTGTCCGCAATGCATGCTCTCTACTCCATGTTGATCGCAGGAGACAGTGAGTTGCGGTAAGTGGTACACATCTGACAGGCCTACGAGCATATAGACCAATGTGACCTAAGCGTCTGTACACGGTCTGCCTTGAAACTGTCGTACCGATAGCTGAAGAGAGCTGACGAGACAGGTCTGATGCTGTACTCCGTCTGTTTCTTTTGGCAGTAACTGCCAAATATATACCGGTCCTCATTTGGCGTTGTAACTCAGGGGCGACCTGTGCTGTAGCATATACTCACATTACCATCCTCTTGGAATCGTTTCCAAAGCCTGGAGATGACACTCTGGGCGATTCCAAGTTCCCCGGATACTTCCAGCTGGGTACGTTCACATTCCAGCGTCCAATAATTCTACCACGTAAAAAATCATCCAAATGCTTCCTTTGTGCCATAACTATGCGGTTATTGTACTGAAAGGCTTTTAAAGTGCTTGTGAACAATTTTATTTCTTTACCACCATTCCTTATATACCCCTCTCTTACACTCTCGTCATTGTGACGTACTATCCGCGCCATCTGGTGGTTTCCTGTAATTTGCTTATTCTTCTTCAAGATGTGTGGGATAATTCTACAAGTGAAATTTTTATTTTAGAGTTCAATTTCTGTGTGATTCTGAATTATCCTTAATTTATGAACATGAATGTAATTCAGTATATTCAGATTTGAATTAAAAATATTTTTGCACGAAAGACTTTTCTTTTAATGCCATTTTTAAGGGAAAAAATTAAAGCATGATTGATGGACGCATGACTGGACGCATTAAAGCATGACTGGTTGACGAAACGTAAGAATAGATATTATTTCCGATGATTACAGCTAGAAACAGAGCCAGAAATGCATTAAAATTTTTTCTGAATATAGGATGTGCTGCGATTTGTGAAACTTATACGAATATTGTATTTTCACACGTGTTGATCACGTGATAGTAGAGATCAAGGGTGTCAAACTCAAAGGCTAACTTGGGCCAAGCAAACATGGTTTAACTTTAGGAGGACCGCAGAAAAATGTAAGAGAGAGGTTTTTATTTCATATAATAAATTATAATAAACATATATAAAGGAACAATCTAATGTTATCATCCTGACACTTGACATCTCTTCTCTGCTACAATCTTTCCTATTTAGGGAGAAATTTTAATATTTTATAACATATTATTGTGTGCTGATATACTGGTCGGACCACAAAAATGCTCGTTGAGGGCCACGAGTTAGACACCCCTGACATAGATAAAAATATTTTAGGTAATTTTTGAGTGTAGTGAGCTCGTATATATATATATAATAGAGAGAGAGGTGTAGAAATTGAAGAAAGAGGGAAGTTATAATATTGAAAGAGGGAAAATGTATTTTTCAGGGATAATTTAAATTATTTCCCCCGGGAAAGAATAAACGGACAGATGTAATAAGAATGCCAAATGACAATAAGTGCTCATGAATTTAACATTATGAATAGTAATATTTTAATGCCATAGGCAGTATTTCAAATAAATGAAATTGATAATAAATGAGGGGGGGAGTCGTGCTAGCAGAACGACGCCCTAAGAAAATCAATAAAAATTAAACCGATGTAGCCCAGCTGATGAACTGCGAAATCAATTTTGTACTGATACAGAAACTTAAATATCCCTGTGTACTATTGCAAAAAAGGGGAACTTTATTCACGAAAATTTGTTGTGTATATCTGCTTTCAAGGAATTACTACAGCGTCCGTTTGTAATGGTGACGTCTGTAAAGCAAATGGATTGTTGACGACTAGTCTGACCCACTCTTCTCAGATTAGAGTATATTTAATCTATCATCTGATTGTAGATCTGAACTGAGGCGTAAAAATTCCAAAGCTTATCGTCAGGGTTTTTTATGTGCTTTACAAAGGATGTATGGCCGGCCAAAGGTATATTGATGGCGTTCTCTTTCCATATGTTCGACTTTATTGAGGTTTTGTAGTGGAAATGTTTAGCTATATTGATGATAACGTCACTCGGTCTTGCATAAAGGCCAAACAAAAATGTCTTCCTACCAAAAATATTCATCAAATAGCCTGCCTGTACGTTTCCCTGAACTGAATTTTGAGTTTTATCATTCTTAAAAGAATCGATTTATGAAGGTAAAGATAAACAAAAAAATAAAAGGAATTTTTTGTATAACATTATGAATAGGTTTTAAGTCAAAATTCTTAACTTTACCTAAACAAACTATAGTTAAACTACTAAATATTAAATCTCATTCAAAATGTATAAGACACCTTTGGGAGAGGTGCTGCTTAACATTTTCCACCTACAAACAAGAAAATCTTCATTCAAGCAGTGAGACAGGGACAACTTATTTCAACTTCTGGATCATGTTGTGTTCAAAAAGCAAGCAACATTGTGTACAGAAAGTTGCCTTACGTTACATGTCACTAAAGCAAACCCTTAGTGACATGTAACTGATAATTCTTTGTTTTAAGCATTGTGCTTTACATGTACATGTATTTGGGTCAATTTGTACTGCGTGCAGAAACAACCTCTTCTAACACCCTGTTTTCCCTTTCAATAAAACTTTTTTTAAATCATATTGTCAATATTATTCTTTACATCTTGGTCTTAAATTTTCATTTACATGATAATATCTTCTTCTTTAAGTTTTGTGCACCAGAGTATGCAAAATCAAACAACTGATTGAAATATTTTTTTAAAAAATCTGATATTATATTTAATAGGTTTTTCAAGTATTTCCAAGGCTCTAAATCTTATCAATGAAAAAACAAGAGCATTAAAATGGAATTGTGCGTGTGTACGTCATTCTTTTCAAAATATAACTTATAAAAAGAATCCTAAACACACAAATTTGTGGAAAAAGAGAAAACTCCATGCATGTATAAGTTAGCATAAAAAAATTTTTCGTCAATTCAAAGATTTTTTTTTCTGCGTGAAGTTATTCTATAGCCCCTTCCAATGTTTGTGTAATTTTCAAAATGAAAGATAACCTGTAGTTCGTTGATGGCAACCCAAGAATTGGGCGGAAATCCTTGCAACATTGGTACAAGGAACTGAAGGCAGCCACTCCAGTGACCTATCAGAAGCATCATGCAGATCAAATTGAAGATCTTCATGAATACACTTGCCATATTCAGGAACTGAAAAAATGAGAACATGTTATAAATATAAACATCTTTATTTATTGGCTCGAGAAATAAAAGGCGCTTTTAAAGCGAGTGTTGTCAGAAAAAAAATTCTTAATCCTCAAGACAATAGTTTTAAATTTCAGTTTTAATATTAGTGGTGTGATTCATATTTAATACCTGTACCATATTCTCAACATGCAAGTTTTCAAGACTACGGAGTATAGATATAGGGCTATAGTAATTCTAGGGCTTCATGATCTATGAAATAACCATGACTATTCGGATTTTAATTTAATCAAGACTATAAAAGTTCTAAATATTAAGCTACGTTATTTAAAATCCATGCACACCTAAGAAACTTTAAAATCCCTTTTGATAAACAGGATTAAACTAATATCCACTAAACAAAAAGTGCACTTTTTCTTTTGTTAATCAGATGAGTTAATCGTTAAAGTACACGCAATCATTGTAAAGCACTCATTTCATGTTTTATTATGCAGAAATTTTCTTATTCAATTAAGTAAATGGGTATTGTATTAGACTTCGTAAGCAACTAGTCTTTAAGAAAAATAAAGAAACTTTAATAAGCACAGTTTTTTCCAATGAATTATGTATTTTTAGAACTATTTTTACGTTAGGTTTAATTATGACACGGGTTTGAATTTGTTACATTTTAAAGTTATGTATAAGGCACTTACACCCCTTTTATCACTTCATTTTGAGCTTGGTTATTCATATACGGTTGAAAGCTTTTAACGTTCTATGACATCATGAAATAAAAAATTTTTCTCTAACATTAAGATCGTAGTCGTTAGTTATCATCACTACAAAAAAATACTCCAAATTACTCAATGGACTTAATTTATGTGACGTCATAGTCACATGATAATGATAGCCACGTGTTTCTAGCCAATCAGTTCAAAATCTCATGTGACGTCATAGTCACATGATAATGATAGCCACGTGTTTCTAGCCAATCAGTTCAAAATCTCATGTGACGTCATAGTCACATGATAAATGTAATCCTGAGTTTCCAGCTATAATCAGTTCATGCGCTTCGTTGTTGCCAATTTTTGCTCTTTGCAAAAACTTTCTTTTAAAAAGTATGTATACAAAATCCATTATATTTAAAAATACATGCATAAAATAATATTTTTTTATATTTAAAATTTTTTCATAACATTTAAACACATTTAGCCAGCTATGAAATTGAAATTTTTATCTAAGTTTTACAAACAGAACAGCAAGTAGAATTAGTTTAATGTCTGTTTTGAATTCAATGGAGAACACATGTTTGTCTTTATCACGTGACCGTCATGAATTGAACCCATAATTGGGATATGTTTGTCCTAAAATAAAATCCGAAATATATATTTTTTTTCACGTGACGCCCTAAGTAACGACTAACGTCGGCTAAAACATCTACTTTCTCTCGCCCAGACAGTTTATAGGAATAACTGAACTCACCTTGGAGGCGCAAGGTTCACCGCAATTACCGATGAGGTACCTGTAGAGTCCGACAGTATGTGTGAAAGTGGCAATACCATCCATCTAAAGAAATGTTGTTCATTCAATGGAAAAGTCGTCTAATTTATTGCTACCACAGCAGCCCTCTCCGTATAATCTTCGACACTCCCGTTACTTTTAAATTTGTCGTAGTATTTCGCATTACATACGGAAACCGAGTCAGAAAAAAAATAACAAATCAAATTTAAATGAAAAGTTCGGAGCAATGATGAATAAACCAAAAAGAAAGTAGTAGTTGAAGAACTACTTGAAGGAAAAGACACGAACTTGGAGTGCAATAATATAAATTTGATTTTATTGCAGAATCAAAAATGGAAACATACTTTGTGCTGAATTGGACAAAATACCAAAAAGACGACTAGTGGACAAAATGAGAGTTATTTTGTTAAGTGTAATCACTAATACTTGAAAAAACAACAGTTTCAAAACTGACATAGAGTTGAAGAGATAATGTAAGAAACAGCAAAATGTGATTACGGCGTGATTAGCTTGGTCAGTGATGAATTGAATCAGTACATTTGGAAAATGTAACACATTGTTAGCATCTTAATATGTTCATTTCACCTATACTTTAAACCTATTTTTGTAAAAAAAAAACTGATGAAACATCTAATGTTCAGCAAGTTTTAAAGAAATTAAACTAAAATGTGTTTAGTATTATTACCTTAAAAATAATATGCATTGGATATTTTCTATTTACCGTGTCTTCTTTAATGAATTTATTGTAACTCATGGCTATGGATGGAAATGTGGTTATTAAGTTGTAATTGAAGATATCTTAGTTTTTTTAATAAAATTTTTTTTAAATTATAGAAATAAAGGATCCTTCTATATATAAATATTACATTGTAAAAATGAAACGGGGCAGGGGGGTATAAATGCTAACTATACGTTACATGAGCACTAATTCCACATAAATTTAATTATGTTTCTTAACTCTCGTTAAATAGATTTATGCTACCGTTTATAGTTTGATTTCAGAAAAGAAAGCATTGCATTACACATAACCACACGATAAGGTATAAAACCTGAAAAAAATCACATCTTAACATTATTTACTTTTTTATGAAACCTTGAGATAGATTTATTTTTTTAAATTATGAAATTGCATTCATATTATTGTATGAAATCTTAATTTTAGAGCCAGTATTTTCTTAATAAACTAATAATTTAACTAATTACTTGGTAAATAAAATGGATCTGCATTGCCCAACCTCCTATTTATTATAAATCGAAGCTATACTACAGTTTATAGTGCAGTAAAATATTTTTAAAAAAATAATAATACATAGAGCTCCATTATTGAGATTCATAAGGTAAAGTAAATTTTAATCTCTTCATTAAATTATCAGCATAATAATGATTATAATTTCCGACTATCAGAGAAATCAAAACTATTTTTGGGGGGATGAAAAGAATTGAGTTTTTGATTTCATTTATTAAAATACAAAATTTTAAACCTGTAGTTAGTTCCCAGGACCAGTCTCTCTTGCTCGTATTTGTTAATACTTTGCAAAAATTAATGCATTATTACATTAATTCCCAACATCAATTCCTTACTAAATTAATTCATTGCATCATTACGACATATTGTGACAAATCTATACGGAACTTTATCACTAACCTTCTGAGTCGTCCTTTTTAGAGAAATTTAATTCCCTACCTATTTCCAATCAACTCCAAAAAGCGGACAGGATTCCTTGTTATGCAGATTAGATAAAGTATTTAAGTCAAACGGAATAGTAAAGTTAGAGCAGTAGGAGATAGAGATTGAAGCAGAAAGTTATAGTGAAGTTAGATTGAAGATTTCTTGTTGGATGATTTAATCTCAGATAAAAGCTGAGCTGAGCTGAATTGCAGTGTGGTAAATATTAGTCTTATTATTGCGAATGAAATTAAAATTAAATGTTCAATAAGAACATAGAATATAATTCTGGGATCTCTTATCGTGGGCGTGATCGTTATTTAATTGTTAATTAATTGGATCATTAATTAAGTTAATTTAAAGGATATTACCTTTAAAACCTCATAATACTAGTTAGATATATTTGTTAATAAGTCTTTGATTCTATTTGGATAAGATAAACAAATAAAGAAAGTTGTTTATAAAAATGGCTACTGGTTCTTATCTGAATCCTATTTATTCTCGTTCTCAAAGTGAGGTCCAAGGAGACCTTCACAATATTATTTCATTATTTTAAATATATATCTCAACAATAAATCATATATTAAAAAATAAATCGTGTATATAAAAAACAACTCTGTATTTTTTTTCATCACATTTATCTTATTAATTATTAATTTTCGGTTATCTATTTATTGGTGTTTCATCTATTTATAGAAAAAGTTCTTATTTTCAATTTATAATGATCTTACACCAAAATCAGTAAGGAAAAATCAATTTTACTAACAACAAAATTTTTCTAATAAATAACTCAACAACAACAAAAAATCTGGAAATTTTTGGATGAATAAATTGAAAATTTATTTATAAAGAATATTAAAAAAAACTAATTGAGAAAAATAACACAAATCTACAATAATTAAAGAAGATTAATGCTAATGATTGCTGTTAATGTGGTATTATTTTATGAAGAATTTCTTTTAATATTATTCACATGAAAAAGTTTCATTCCAAATAAGACGCAATACTATATGAATCGTATGTCACATTTTCAATTTTGTCCCTTTCAATTTTATGAAATTCTAAATTAGTTCAAACTTGTATAATGCACTTAACTAAATTTAAAAAATAAAATTAATTCATTCCTATCTAATATTAAAGGGAAAAAATCAACACTACAGAAAAATTTAAAAAAATTAATTTTGATGAAATAGAAAATATAATTTAAAAGTTAAAATTTTGGTTTGATGGAAACTTTTTTTAAGGTTTATACTTTAATATAAATATTATTTATTAACTGTAACGATTTTTCGACGCATTTATTCAGAGATTTTAAGGTTATAAAAAGAAAAATCTCAATGTTCGATAGAGAAAAACAGACAATTCATAACTTATTTTACTTCAGGCATATTAATTCAATAGGTAATTATATTTTACTTTAATAATATGTTTTAAGGGTGTGTGCATTAAATAAAACTTACAATTACAGATATTTTTTGACTGCTTAAAATATTTTCGACAATTCAATTTCCGTAACTTTCACAATTTCTTCTGCTACATTTTTGCAAAATATTTCTGAATTGCTCTCATTGCTAGTGAAACATTAATAAGTTTATCGCTTACAACCAGTAGCGCACACAAAAATTTTTCAAGGGAGGGTCCAGGGTCGAAAGTCCACCATTTTGGTAACATGCTCCATTACGCCACCCAGCATATTCTTTTGATTTTGTCGATATTCGGGAACAAAAACAATACAAAATTAATTATTGAACAAATAATCAGCATTAATTAATAAAATGAATTATTAATAACAAATGCATGGCTAAATCTTACGTAATATATACGTAGGATTATAACTAATCGAAAAAAAATCAAGGGCTATGGGGGGGTGTCCGGACCCCTAAGATACCCCCCTTGTGTATGCCACTGCTTACAACTATCTATTTATACGATAAATAAATATTGAGGAACTTATTAGCAGAGATTAAATAGAACGATATTTATTTTTTTTCCAATTTTCATTATATATATATATATATATATATATATATATATATATATATATATATATATATAAATTGTTGTTATTCCTTAAAATATGATATTCATAATATTTTGAGTAAACGCGTTGCCAATCAACAAAAAATATATGTAATTTGCTACCCTGCTACGCACTAGTTTTATCATAAGTATTAACTAATTCGGTTAAGACAGTGCTTCTCAAACTTTCAATACTGGCGCCCCCCTTTTCGATCACAATTTTTATCGCGCCCCCCTTATACATTAATAATGCACTGAATGCAATAATAATGAACTTTGATGCTAAAGCTACAAAAGGCGATCTTAATTATAAACCATACAAATTAGTAACATAAGTATTAAATTTTGTATACTACTTTTAAGTAATAAATAAATAAAATAATAGGATAATTATTATGTGTGTTATTTTTCCTTTCTCTAATTTTTAAATTGGACTTATTGCAAAATACGGTGGCTGCTTAGAAGACAAAATATAGATATCTGCTAAATATAGAAAAAGAACTCAGAGGGTCAATTTCTAATCATAAGCATTCCTTATAAAAACTTTTCTTTGCAAGACAAGCCCATGGAAGTCGTTAATACTTATTAAACTTGTTCTTAATTTGGTATTAATGAATTAGTTATAAACTAATATGGAGCACTGATACATTAAAAGTATACCGGCTGAAGTACCCGCTTGCACGAGTTCATTTATAAGAAAACAAAACATTATTGAAATAATCGCTGAATTTTGTAAGGAGAGAGTAAAGCCAAGTGCGCGACAATGTTTACAAAAATGTAAAATGATTTTTTAAATGATTGCTCAAAGTATAATTAGTTTAAAGCGAACTATAATTTTAAGCCTTACAGAATTATCATTTAGAATTGATGTTGAATAACGAACAATAATATAAAATTCAGATGAATAATAATTGTATTATTTTTAATATTTAAAGCGAAAAGACTTCAACATGTTTTAACCCTGGAGCAGGCGCGCACTCGATACTAATGGTCCAGCGGGGTTATTGAATCACCCCAATCCTTTTTTTATAATTATTTTTATAGTACACCAGTGTTTCTCAAACTTTCAATACTGGCGACCCAATTTTCAATCATAATTTCTGCACTGAAAACAAAAGCACTTCGTATACTATTACCATTTTGAAAATCCTACCTATGTTAAACAGGATTTTCTGCGGTGGCTGCTTTGAAGACAAAAATATAGATCTCAGCTAAATAAAGAAAAATAACTCAGTGTCAATATCTGATATTAAACCTTTCTTTGAAAAACTTTGCTCTACAAGACAAGCCCATGGAAGTCACTGATAATTATTAAACTTGTTCTTAATTCAGTATTAAGAAACTATTTATAAAATACCTTCTTCAGTACTGATGCATTAAACGTATACTGGCTGAAACACCGGCTCTTCGCACGAGTTAATTTTTTTTAAAAAATATAACATTATTCTTGATATAATAGCTGAACTGTAAGGAGAGTAAAACTGCGTGCACGACATTGTATACAAAAATGTAAAATGATTTTTTTTAGATAAATGCTATAATTGTAAATAATTGTTTAAAAGAACTGTAATTTTAAGCATCACAGAATTAGCATTTAGAATTAATGTTAAGTAATGGAAAAGAATATAAAATTCCTATGAATAATAATTGTGTTACTTTTTAATATTTAAAGCGAGAAGACTTTAAAATGTTTTAACCCGGGAGCAGGCGCGCACTCGATACTAACGCTGATGGTAGTGCGGGGGAACTCAGTAACCCCAATCATTTATTTATAATTATTTTTACTCTACACGATACAAATTGGAATTCCAGTGAATAATTTAATTAAGAGAAAGTATACTTACCGGCTTTCAAGGAATGTTCAATCTTTCTTTGATGATTTGAGAAAAAGTCCAATAAAACTGAACTAAAATTATTGACAAGTGAAAGATCTTAATGAAGGACGAAAAGCAAAGATACTTTTCACTAATATTACAGAAATGTTACTTGCTGGCAAAGCTGTCATATTTTGTTCAAGTAATTGTAGTTTTAATGAGCATTCATGATCGAGTGAGTGAATATTAACGTCGCACTGTTCAGCTACACGAGGGCTTTTAGAGACGGACCTCGTAATTTTGAACCATGGTTGACGAGGACGATACTTGAGCTGGCCTCTTTTAACTACCACACCATTCCAACAAGAGGACGTTTGAGCTCTTTACAGATTTAACGTGCCCCTCTCCCTTTCACGACGGTTCTTTAGTGGTACTGGGCTCGAACTCGTGACACCTTTGGTGATCAACAAATAGCAAGTTAAACTTTTCTTTCTTGTGTCTTTTTGACAAGTCAAACTGAACCTTGTGGTACACTTATGGCTTCATATTTCAGTTGATGGAGTTCTTTAGGAAGCCATTGAAAATTTTCCTTTCGTTTCATGTTCATCGTGTTTCTCAATCATGAACAATATGCATCAGTTTCAACTTCCTTCAATACAGATCACAGATGCCACCGCTGCCTGGTTATAAGTGTATTCAGAAAAAAATACGGATGCTCTAAAAAGGATTATGACTTTTTTCACTATGCTTTATATGTTTGAGATTACTCGTAAAAATAAATCTTAGCCAAATAATCCTTCAAAAATCAATCAATTCTTTTCCAAATATCGTAAAACTCTTCATTATTTACAATTTCCCTATGCGAAAAACAAATACACAAAAGATGGAATGGAACTAATGTAGAAACCCTACCAGTAAGTTTGAAGGTCAATCAAATAAATGACCAGCAAATGTATTATGCTGCCTGGCTGAAAAGTGAATCATGTCTTCCTTTTCTTTCTACAACTAATATACAGTATTTCAATAATAATTACAGTAATGAAATGTTTATCTTCTTAGAATTTTTCTCAGGGTCTGAGTTTCGTTTTTTCTTTTAACGAGTAATATTTTATGTCAAAACAGAAGAACGCCAGATGATAAACATAAATTATATCAGTGTTGTTGTGTATTTCTTTTATTATGGAAAAAGTATTTTGTTTCACTTCTTTCCGGTTATTTTTTTAAAAAAAATCATTAAATTTTCGATATGCTCGCGCCCCCCTTGCAGGGTTATCGCGCCCCCCAGGGGGGCGCGCCCCACACTTTGAGAAACACTGGGTTAAGAAACGATTAAAAAATATTTTTGATATTATTTACATTATGATTACATTGCAATGTGTAGCTTGTAGAAGCTAATAGGAAAATTATACATCGGATTACATTAAATTGGGCCAGAATAAATCGTAGAATTAATAAGTCTTGTATAATTTTTTAAATTAAAAATAGAAGAAAATATCCTAGAAAAGTCTTAGAATGTTACCTTTGACAATACATTCAGAACTATTTTACTAACAAAAAAAAAGGGAGGGATAACACAGTTTACCAGAAATCAGATTCCTTTGATAAAATCTCAATTTACATACAAAAAAATCAACCAAATTAAGTAGCAAAGTACACGTTATAAGCCATACTATTTTCAGAATTTCAGTAAATTTCAATTTCGAAAACGTGTTTTAAATATTTTAAAGCTTAAAAAATCAGTAAGTTGCTTTGTCACGTTTCCCCATTATTAAGTTAGCTTAAATTTCTTGAGTATCGCTTTAAAATACTGTAATTAGTTACTTGGTACTAAAGCTACTTTCTATGTGTGTGTATTGTAAAAATATGCGATAGAAAAGAAAGGGAAGCCGCATTAAAAAATTTAATGTAGTTTTTAAAGCTTTATAAATATATAAAATGTGTAAAAAGCTCTTAATTTTAAAAGTACTTAATCTGACAATTTGTAAATGGATTTTTATACATTTGATATATTTTTAACTAAAAATATAATCTAATTTCATGAATTCATGAATAAAAATCAATTTGTTTTTAAATAGATTGTTAAAGAAAATATTCAGTAAGAGGTATTTTAAGTTGTACAACGAAAAAAAAGCATTTAAAAATATTTTTAATTTTTTATGAACGAATGAAAAAAAGAGAGCTTTTAAGATAAATAAAATTAATTTGCTAAAAAAACTCAGACTATTTTTAATATCATAATGAAATGAATATAATGCAGAGAGAGAGAGAGTTAACTGCTATACTTAATATATTTGGTCATACAATTTCTTTAAATTATTTCTTTATGATGATTTATTTATTTATTAAATTTACAATACAGGGAAAATGTTCAAGATCAAAAGCCTCTAGATAAACGTTTTCCCAAACAAGGGCCTTAAAAGCTTTAATACGACCTAAAAGAAAAAATCGAGTTTTAGGAGATTTATAAAATAAAATAAGAAGTTCATATTAATCTATAATACATTGCCAACCATTGAAACTGCAACTCCAGGAGGAAATGATCTGATGAACGCCAAAATCACATGAAAGGAAGATGAGGTTGGGATATGTAAATGGTTGGTATTTCAGAACACTTTGTGTAGTCGATTTTTCGTTCTGAAAGCGCTTTTTGAGGTCAAAGTTTGCTCAAAATATCGTATTATGCCTCAAATAAGAAGAATAAATGCTTACCATCAAGTGTAGGAGTTCAATACAGTTGTTGTCTATCGAGAGTGTGGATTATCGTTCTACGATATCTCCCATCGCACTGGTAGAAACCAACCACTGTCATGTGAATATTGCATTGATGGGTTGCTGAGGGTCATACTGAACGGCATACACAGTCTACACTAACTCCCATGACTAACATGAGAAAAAGAATAGAACACATTATGAAGTCGACCCTGCAAAACCGTTTACCAACCTCACGGACCAATAGACAGAAAATGAGCTGTTTGCAGCGCAACCAGTATCCGCACTACGATGCGACGATGTTTGCAGCAGCATGGACTATTAGCACGGTAACCATTACTTCAGCTTAGTATAGAGATAGATGGAAACTATGATATACGCAGATTCAGACGAGTTTCGGTTCTGCGTACAGTACTCTGATGGCCATATCGAATGCTGGAGACCACTCGTTACCAGCTTTCATTCGATACTAGCATATGAGCCTTGCACCTGGTGTGAAGTTTTGGGCAGCCATTTACATAACACGCCAATTTCTAGTTCGAATCAACGGTAATTTGAACGCAGACCGGTACATTTCTTACATCTTACGTCCTGTGATTGTACCCTATCTTCGAGGCTTGCCAAACACTATCTTCCAACAAGATAATGCAAGACCAAATGTTGCACATCGTGTTCTTATCTTCCTCGATGCGCAGGGTATTCAAATGTTACCTTGGCAGCAAGGTCTCCAGATCTGTCACCCATTGGAAACATCTGGTCTTCGGTTGCTGAGAAATTGACTCTCTACCCCTCTTCAGTTAATGTGGTTGATGCAGTGTGGCATAGACTTGAAGTAGCATGGAATCAGTTACCCATTTCTGTCATCCAAGCCCAACTCGACTCCATGCCTAACCGTGGTGGCAGCTGTTTCTTCTAATTTCGCACCGCTGTAAGTCTTCAAATTGTTTGCAAAGTTAATAATTTTGTCTTCAGGCCATACTGTTTATGTACGATAAATATACTTTTTGAACTTGCTTTCCTTCATGTTGTTACAATTTTAATGGTCAGCTGTGCAATACGATGATAATTGCAGAAATATTAATCACAGAAAAATCCATAAATCGACAGAACTCATATTTTCTGCATTTTCATTTCGTGAACTAGAAATCGTAATTGACTTTTCATACAGCAATAAAAGTTGATTTTTGATTATTCTCACAAAATTTGTGCTAAATATCAAAACACTTACCCTAAGAATCTGTATTTCTTTTCTAATTCTATTTAAAGGATCCTATTTAAAAAATGTAGCATTAAATTTTTATGTGTTGCTTGAAATAAAATAGATAAATAATATATTTGAAGTAAAGGTGTTTTTTTAGTTTTATTAATTAAAAATTTCAAAATTTGAAATTTAACATTTTTAAAAAATTATATGGAAATGGTTTAACTGTTATCTTTCACTGGCCTGCAAATAAATATTTCATTTAAGAAGATTTCAACATTAATATGAAGTATATATATTAAAAGTTAGAACTCAAAAAATCCACAAGCAAAAAAATTCGGATAACATTTTCTACATTATATAAGTTTAGTTAATATTCATTAGAATGTAACTCTGATTCAAAAAACACACAGAATTTATATGGTTGAATATTGAAAAAGCAGTTACAATATCTCTTAAGGTAATTAAAATTTTTCCTTAATTGATAAACTGTTTAAGAGCGTGTTAATTGCATTAAAGTATTTTGGTACTTATATATATATATATGTATACATTACAAAGGAATTAAAGGCAAATTACACTTGAAGAATTTGAATATTGATGTAAAACATTTAATGTAATTTTTTCTATAATTTCATATATTCAGCAATGATTTACCATCATAATGAATATAATCAATATAAATTATAATATGATCACTTTACTAGAAAAAATTGTAATATAAATCAGAGTTCAGAAAATGAAAAATAATTATTATACATATCGCATTTTGTATAAAGTAATCAATTTTACATTTTTGTTCAAACATTTAATCAGAGTTTATAATTTTGAAATTAAACTTATACAGAATTTCAACATATTTTATCTAAAGGAAAAACACTGAATAACTTTAAAATAGCAAAAAATGTTCAACCGTATTAAGTTTATTTACGATTTCATAGCTATACAAAGGCGTTAGAAAATGGTGATCTTCAAGAAACTTTTGATAAAAATCCATTCAACTAGAAAAACTCTAAGAAAGGGGGAGAAAAAAACAGAGACTTGCTCTTTATTACATATTTTTGTCTTTTAGTTGATATAGAGAGTATATTTTTAAATTCCGTATTTTAACCCCCCCCCCTCTTCCACCAGATTGTAATGTTATTAATTACAACAATATTTTCTACTTCCTGAAATGCATTTTTGTTTAATTAAGATGATTTCTCGAATTATATCCTATTGTACTTAAAAAGAATTCATTTTCAAAAAGATATCAAATGAAAAAAATCCTATATTTTCTTTATTATAAAAAATTATATGAAGTAGGTTTATAATCAATATATCAAACTGAAATTAAAAACATAGTTGACTTATAATTCCATAGCGCCCGAACTTTTTCTAAAAAAACTAGTTATATTATGAAGAAAAATTAATACAAATAGCGAATATGAAGATCTAGTAGTTACATAAAAATATTTAATTGGGACAACTTTATCATTAGTGTCAAAACATAAAATTTTTTATAATAATTGTAAACATTGAACTAATAACAATTACCTCATAACAAAATCTCAATTAATAGAAAAGATTTCTAATTAGAAATAGTCTAATTTGGAATTAAAATGTATGATCAAAATATATAGATAAACATTGAATTTTTTAGAGTACGTTTGATTTTTTGCTTTAATAGAAAAAAAATTTATACGTGTTTTTTTTTATTTATTTTTTAAAACAAATCTCTGAATACTCTCATGAATTTCATTCCAAGAACTGTTAATATTTAATTCAATTAATTTACTCTTTCTATTTTTTTTTTACTAAAAACATACATTTTTAGCAATTAAGACAAGAAAACGCTTCAAAAAATTGTATTCAATTTTTCTTTGCCGTGCATTTTATTTGAATGTGTGCCAGGAAGAAGAGAGACAGGAACATAGAAAGAGAGAGAGAGAGAGAGAAAGAGTGAGATAGAGAAGAGAAAGAGATTTTACATCAGGTCATGCAGGAATTCCACACTTTTATAAGTAATGACAGGAAAAGCCTTAACAGTATAATAGGACATTGTGTTTTCTATGACAGTCATGCGTCTCTTAAGACGTGCAGGCAAAGCCTATAATGAGTCTGTTTTTTGTTGTCATGGGTTAAGAAAGGGTGCATAGAAAATAGTGTCGAAGATACGAGCAAGGAGAGAGGCCACTGATTTTGCAATGGTGAGTCATTATCAACATATACATTATTTGGCCAGCAAACGTATTCAGAGAAATGAAGAGATAGCGCAGTTCAATAGAGCACAAAGTTTATAAAATTGAGTTATTTTGTTAGATAAGTTTCTTTTATGTGAGTATATTTAATTATATTATTAAATTACATTAGTAGTTATAATATGAAACGAAAACTGTTATTGTTATAATATGCAATTTTGAGAGAAAAATAAATGCAAATAAAATTATACCGGTAAAATCCTAGTTTAATCTCTACACACTTTTCAACTGATAAAAAAATAATGTAAATTTATATGATGACAACACGTATTTCTGAATTGAATTCTCCTGTTTCATTTCATGAAATTTTTTTTGAAACTGAAATTTATCCTTTTTCTTCCCTCTTCATATGGTATGAAATAAATTATGTAAAATTTTATATTTTTGAATTATTATTAACGATTGTATTCTTAAAACAAAGAGTTTTAGTATTTAATGATGAATATTATTAATACAGTTTATTCTCCATCATGATGGTATTTATTAGTATCCGCCAATGAATTTAAGTAGAATACAAGTTACACACAATTGCAATGACTTAATCCATAAAATTATATTTATAATTTATATGAAAGAGTTTTCATTTCCCAGTTAAAAGAAAGTGGTTTTTAATATCCTAAAAAGTTGTTAAAAGCATGTTTTATCAATAATTCTTTCTGTTCTATTTAATATTTAAGAACTATTTTTAAAATTGGATTTTAAAAAAAAATAATGCTACTTTTTGTAAAAAAAAAAGTAAAAGTAAATATATTATTGTTAGATCAATCTCCTAAAAGTTTTTAAGAAAATTCTTTAACATAAAAAACTGATTCGTTTTTAAAAATTTGAAAAAATTATTTAATATTTTTCAATAGTTCTTTATTTTAGTAATTTGAATATCAAAAATAGAACATAAAATTCATGTTCTTCAACACTTATTTACCCAATCACTTTGAAACGTTCTAAAAACTTTTAACTAAATAACTCAATACTGCATGAGATTTGGAAGTATGCATTTTTTATTTTTAAATGAATTTTTTTTATTTTTATCTTAATATTTGAAAATTAGTAATTTCAACCGCATGTAATAAGCGCAATATTGTTAAACATATACAGTTATTTAAGTATTATTATTGAATGTAATTCAGTTTAAGTTTGCTGGCCAAATGTAAACTAGTGCATAAAATTGTATATTAAATGTTACAAAAGCGATTGAAAAACTGTGTGTTCTATTACAATACTTACCTAGGGTAATAATAAATCTTTAAAAAATGTTGTTTATAAATACATTTCTAGTAGTTCTAATATTCAGTGTAGATATATTTGGATTCAATTTTTAACTATAAGCATTTTTATATAACTTTCAATAAAAGCAGTTAGAAATTAAATTTAAATGCGTGCAAAACATGCAAGAATATAAAAATATTAATAGCATGCAAAAAGACAAAATCACATTTAGTTAAAAATTCAAAAATTCATACAAATTGATAAATAATTCTACGTGAATAATATGTAAAAAAGCAAAAAGTGAAATTTATATCTCGTGGAATTTTTTGAATGAATTTCAATACAGAATCAGATACGGGTTATTTAAACTTTTTAAATGATTTGAAATAATACATTGAGGAAATTGTCTTTGGAAACTTGTACAACAGAAAAATGAGGCACAAAAGTTTATTTTTAAATACTTGTATACATTATAAGAACAACAAAAAAAAAAAGGAAATTATATTTCGAAACGTAGCCTTTTGCGAATTATAATTTATTGATATATGAAGTGTGATTAAAAATTTCAAGTAAAACATATATATATGGAAAACGACTCTGTTCTTGCAACCAGTTTTTTCTCAAGAATTACTTTAAGTAAACATAAAAAAATTATAACAAATATTTATCTTATAATGAAACTTAGAAAGGTTCAAGTGTAGTATAGGGGGCACTTTGAATTTAGCGATTTTTCTTCGGATTTGGCGATTTTTTTCTAAATGTCATGGTGAGATATCGAATTCATTCTAAAATGAATAAGAAATAATTCCGAAAAAAGTACCTTGGCGACCGGTTTTAGTCACCAAAATAAAGGACTGTGCCAAGTGGCCCCTATACTAAACTTTAACCACTTAGAAATGCTATTTGGTAGACTTTTCATTATACATAGTTAAGCTCTCAATTGTAAAAACATTTTGAAATCGAATACATTAATATGCTTAAATGCAATAGTAAATGGTAATCAATAATACAGTACGTCTCATTTAAGGAATTCTGACTATTTCAGGTACAGTGGCATAAGGGGCGGGGAGGGGGACAGGACTCTAGAGGATCCTTTGCAATCCCTTGTTAGATCCGAATTGAGGCCCAAAATCTGACTTTGCAGGGGGCTCCTACTATTCTTCGGGTCCCTTTTATCTTAAAACCCGTGAACATAATAGTCAACTGTAAAATATTTAAATAAAGTTTCAGTTAACCAGTGTATTTCTGGGTGAATGAAGAATGATTAAACTTAAATTGATGTTATATCCAAAATAGGCAAAATGTGCTATACTACATTTGAGTAATTGTAAAATGATTTTAGAAACAAAAAAAGTTCTCATTTAGTATAATTAATAAATTGTTTTCAATTTTTCTAAAAACACTTGTTAAAAACAAAATTTTGTGCCTTTTTCTTTAAAGTATTTTGTTAAAAAAAGGGAAAATATCTCAATATTTATTATAATAACTCTTACTTCAAGCAAAAATGTAAAGTTTTTGAAATTTTCAGAATAAATAAGTTTTTTAAAATTTCGAATTTTTTTTTTACTAGTATGAAATCTGGTATTTTTTTTACTGGTAAATTTCTAGTCGAAATTTTATTCATGAGCAATACTAAATCATCAAAGTTAAAATGCAGATCTTTTAGCATATTTTGATTAAGTTGTATATTTGTTACGGAATTATTCAGAAAATCATTGAATATTTCCGATTTGCAATTACAAGGGGTTTCTCTGAATTACACTACCGGAAAATGAAAACATTAGCTACAAGAAAATTTACTTTTTTAATTATTTTCCTATTTAAAATGTATATATACCCTACTTAAAAAAGATAATCAAAAATTGTACCTATATTTAAATCAACGTTTTTCTTTACAAAATAGTTTATAAATTGTAATAGCATTTTATAAATAGTTATACGTTGGCTCGAAAAAGATTATCATGTTGCATTATTTTACCATCAGAAAAACTGATTCAAAAAAGTATCTTCTATTTATAAAAAAATATATTTATCTTTAGAAAACTAATTGGGAGGTTACCAACATCAAATAAAAATAAATATAGAAGAAAAGGTACATTTTTCAGAGTTTATAGTATTTTACATATGTCTTTTTTTTGTTAAAACTAAAATAATATTATTCAATGCGCAAATGAAAATTCTGGCTGTTTTCTTAAATTTTGTTTAACATTCAAGAAACTTAGGGATATAGTTTTTTTAAAAACATGCTTAGTTATTTTACAAAATGCTAAATTAATAAAATCAGTTTTTTTTAAAATTGTACATTAAAATAAATTTTTGCGGTAAAATTTGCTTTATGATCTCACAATAACTCTTTATAATCTTAATTTTTATATAAAAAAATTATGTATAGTAAAAATATTTTCCTTTTTGTGTATAAGTAGGAATAGCAATCTTTAATGTGTTGGAAATTGCTAGAAAATTTTTTGTTTTGAGGAATGAATACTTGAAAGTTTTCGTAGCTAATTAAGCAATATTTATCATCTCATAGAAATGTTTGTCTCAATTGTTAATTTAATCGAAAAGTGGCATAGAAATACATGGAAAATTTCAAGAAATGTTTGATCGAAAAATAGAAGCGTAATACAAAACCATAGAATGAAAAATAGCAATAATAAAATGAAAGTAGAATAAAAAATAAAGCAAGTCAGTGATAAAATTATGATAATAAAGATCAAAAATAAATTGAAAATATATTGAAGACAATATCGAGAGAATCAAAATCCAATAATAATAAACTTTTAAATTTAATATGCAGTCTATGAAGATATACTTTTTAAAATATAACTAAAGAAAAAAACATATGTTCAATATTGAACTTTTAAGATAAAATTATTAAACAAGTAATTAGAATTAAATTCAATTCAAATTGAAAAATTATGACCAATATCAAAATAATTGCTTCAAAGGCTAGAAGTTTCTAGAGTATTATGAATGAAAATTGTAAGATTAGAATTTTCTAACGTCATACATAATAAAAATGTGCAGGAAGAAAAATTTTGAAACAATATTAAAATATTTGATGATAAATTGTATAAATAAATAAATAAAGTAAAAATCAAAATCCAGTGTTTAAAGGTATGAAACTGAAGTAATAATAATGATCAATTGGAGAAAAAAAGGAATTCGTAAAAATATTTTTACAACATAAATGTGAAAATAAATAAACATGAAATATGAAATAATAAGGCTTGCCAAAA
Organism: Trichonephila clavipes; assembly: GCA_019973935.1. NCBI lineage: Eukaryota > Metazoa > Arthropoda > Arachnida > Araneae > Nephilidae > Trichonephila > Trichonephila clavipes. The sequence goes on along the minus strand of BMAU01019416.1, from coordinate 2,291,267 downwards.
GATATTGTAACTTACAGGAAATAGTATCCAGTTTTCATTCAGGCTTTCATTGAATAATAAATGTACAAAAATATCTTTTTCTAACTAAAATAGAGAGGTTTAAGAATATATTAAAACATCCGAGAAAAATTTAAATTCCTAAAAGCAATTTTAGAAAGTATAAATTTAAAGCCAAACAAATTTGAAAATTTGAATGAATTGCATAATTTCATAAGATATTTTAAAGGAATAAATAAAATAAGAAGGAAAATAATATATAAGTCATTTAAATGCATTTGCGATATACGCCAATCGGTATCTTAATTTGAATGAACAGTAATATCTCAGTAAAAATTCCTTTCTACATTTGTTTTACCGTATCTTTATTCCCCAAAGTATATGTTAGAACGCAAAAGAAAAACATTTCTTTAGATGGGAAAGTGTAGGACTCATTTACGTTAAAAATTGTCTTTATCTTGTTGTGTAACTTCATAACGTAAACTTACAAAAAATAAGAATTTTTCGGACTTCAAAAAATATTACTTTTTGATTTTTTTTAAGTTTAAGAAAGGTTTTGTTACTTATTCAATCAAACATTTTTTGAGGAGATTTTAATTAGTTGTATGTATATTTCTATACCTCAGTACAGAAATTTTTTTTTACAAAAATTTTCCTCTTCAACTTAAAGAATTCTATATAAAACATTTTCAAACTTTTACCAGAAATGAGAATAATTTAGTGTATACTTTTAATACGTACAATAATTAGTTAATTTTTATTCAGTCAACTTTAATATTAATACATAGTCAAATAAATATTCTAATTAAAATTTTTTTATTGATACTTAATCTCCCATGATATACATATTTTCAGCAGTTTCTAAAATTTTAAAATAGCCTTTTTTCCGTTAAAGAAAACATTTAGATCATCTTCTCTTTTTGTTAATCCTTCCCAGCTTATTATTTTTCAGATGAATATTTAATTTACTGAAATCTTGTCTGATGAAAAGAATAAACTTTTTTAATATATATACAATAATAACAATAGTAATTGATACAATACTTCCTAAAACATCTAAATTATCTTTGTCTAAAATCTTTATTTTTACTACCAATTTTTCCAGGCATCTTTAGATGAAATTAATTCTGAGATATTTTCTTTTAGAATTAATAATAAAATTAATTACTCTAATTGCGTAGCAAAAATATTATTTATAAATCAATTCAGTTTTAAAAAAAATAGTTAGAATTTATGCATTGCATATTTATGTGTGTTTCTGTTTTAAAGTTTCAGCATCTCAATTTATAAAATTGTTTTCAAATAAGTTCTTACTGTAAAAATGTATGTTAAACAATAAAAATAACAAAAAGAACATTTTTTTACAAAATAATGCATTTTATTATTGTGATAAATAAAACTATAGATAAATGGGCACTAAAGAAACATTTAAATTTAAAAGAAATATTTTTCCATTTTTATTTTCGTATTCTTTTCAGAATTTAATTTTTTATATACCATTTGCTTACAGAATTTAATCATTTCAGAATAAAATTTCAAAGTTACATGTAACAAAATTACTTCTTTGGAGTGGTCACTTTATCATAATAAAGAATGTTATATATAAAGGAAATGAGATTAATACTGTATTTATATTAATTTAATAATATAAAAATAATATGTATTGTATTATATGATATCAATTATAAATATATTAAAATGACTATCGAATATTTTAATACGTATCTTCCTAAAAGGAACAGAATATAAATTATTTAACGTTAAAAATCGCCAAAACATTCTTAAAAATGTGATTTTCAAAATACAGATATAGATAAAAAATAATTCATTAAGAATAGAATAGAACACAAGAGCAAAAAAAAAGGTCAATTGAAAATGTAAAAACAAAATTGTAAAGTTTATTTCTTAAAACTTACTAGAAGATGGAAAAATCTTTCTCTTAAAGTAATAAAAGTTATCTACAAAAACCTATTGAAGAAACAAAATTGTAGCCAAAAAATTGAGCAAGCATCGCGTCTATTGAAGAAATCATGTAAGCAACTATAAACGTGCAAAAAGGTTTTGAAACTGTATGTAAAACATGCAAAATGGTATAAAAGATAATTTTTCTTAATATAATCAGGAAAGAGACTAAGGTTTCTAAGTATCACAAGCTAAAATACAAAAATATGAAACAGTATTTTAATATTTTTAATGAATAAATCTGCTTCGTGAACAGGTTTTTTATTCTTTTAAATAGTTATTCTAAGAATTCAAAACCAATACAGTTTAACTAGTGAGAATTCATAAAGCACTGTATTTCGAAATACGAGAAAAACTCTTGTGTATTTAATTATGAAATAAACTATGAAGAAGGGTTTATATATAACAAAAAATTACAGAAAATATTTCACGTATATTTTATGTATATATTAATTTTAAATTTATATTTCATGCGTAAAATTGATCGACTATTATTTATATTTGTTTTGAATTATATTATTCATGTACAAATACAGAATAAAACTAAATGAACTGAAACTGTTTAGTTTTGAGATAGTAAAGCAGAGAGTGAATTCAATAAATAATATATTCATTATGTGAATTATTCCAATTTTTTTAATGTTTCTTAATTAACTTATTTATTTTAGTACTCAGTTTTGAAATTAAAGTTAATGATATTGAAAATTCAAATGCATGATTTTACAAAATGGTTCTAAAGACTGAATATTAAATTTAAAAAAAAACTATTTCTTATTAATGGTTTTGCAGTTTCCTTATCATTTAACCAGGGCTCAAAATTTGAATTTAGTCATTTTTTTCCAGTTCTAAAGCAAAATTAATTAAATTTTTTCTGAAAAAATATAGGTTAACGGAGATCATATTCTGGCATTTTTTTATTAACATACTCGTTAAGTTAGCTTTCGTGCTTAAACGACAAAAACACAAGTTTCAAATGTGAAGAATAAAAAAATTTGAACGAAGCATTTCGTAATGAAAATAAAGTAATGATATTCTAAACATCTAATTTCTACTAATTGAATAAAAAGTGCAAAACAAGATGCAAAATTGGTTAAAATGTCTTAACTCAAATTCCTATCTACCTTATGAAAAATAGTTCTGTGTTTCTTAACTTAAATTATAATAAATTTTTTAACCACATGTAATGCAACTCCAAAAACTTTTTCCTAAATTTGCACGTTAGTAAACACCCTATTTTCATAAAACAAGAAAAAAAAGTTTTAAAAAAGTTTCTTCTCATAAAGCTTTTTTTTTCTTGGCTAATAAATAAGTTGATCTCGACATTTTACATTTGTCCAGATTGCGTGAAACGTATTAAATTCAAAATTTTCTATCGTCTTCATTACTTTCATCGTCAATGTTTGAATACGAAAGTGGAATTGCATTACATTTCTACATAATCCATGTTATACTTGTTGAATATAAGACGTAAGTGTCACACTTACATAAACTTCTTCCCACTGGCTGACGTACCGGACCAATCTAGATAACCTCAGTAATCTGAGAAGGGAAAGCATTTTTGCCAACCGCAAGATTCGCAACGCTCTACCTGCATGCAGAAGCTGATAGTTTTCTTCGTAATCCTGGTTGAAAATGAGAAATATATAGTCCAGAGGGATGGAGCTTATCAAATCGAGAAAAAACCAAGTTCTCAGATATTGCCTGGCTATTAGACCAGGGTCGAGGATCACTTGCTCAGAGTTATCTTGGTTCATAATACCTATAAAAATTAAGCATTAGTAGTCCTTAAAAACATGGCTGCTGAATAAATTGTATGTAATATAAAAATAATTATTTTATCACTATTATTATTTAAAATTTGAGAAATTTCGTAAAAAAAAGAAAAGGCTCATTTTTTTAAAAAAAATACTTGGTTTTAGAAATAAAAAAGAGAGGTAATAAAAATATGCAAGTATCAAATTTAATTTAATTGAAATTATGTATTTGATGCAACTACGTATTTAATAACTTTATATGCTAATAAGTTGTGATTATAAAATATTCGAGAAGAGGAATGCTTTATTTTTAGAAGGAGAAGATGGATAATAACTTTTTGGCACGAGTGGAAAGAAATTGATTTCTACTATCTACTCCATAAGAGATATAAAAAAAATTGTTTAATGAAATAAAAATAATTAATTAAGGAATAATTTTTTAAAAATTAATTATTTTACTCAGAATTAATTTTCAAGTAAAAGTAATTCCTGATACCTTATGATAATAGATAATAATAAATTTTTTTTGAGCGAAAATAAATAAAAAAAAATTTCTCAACATATATATTTTTTTTAAAAAAAGGAACTTAGTAAGGATATAGCTAAAATCATATTAGAAATACATACAAGCACAAACACACACGTATATATATTACAAATGTGTCTAAAAATCAAGGAATGAAGGTTATCGTTACACAAATTATGCGTGCGCAAAATTGGTGCCTTACACATAATTACATTTGTGCCTTACTACGCTAAAATGCAAGAAAGAAACGGAATCTGGAAATTTTTTTATTCGAAACAAAAGTAAGCTTCTGGGAAGCAAACAAATAACGGCAAACAATAAATGTAATCGTGGGAAATTCGAAGCGTCAGAAATGTGGATTTAACAGACTTTTGAATAGCCACCAAAAAGCGCGAACACTAGAATAGAATATATATAGAATTTATTACAAATTATACAATTCATTCCGCGTCAAAGCAAACCAAACTCTCATTGACAAGCGGAATTGGAAACCTGTGCAACATCTTCCGAATAGTCCCCATTCACTTCTTTCCCCTTTCCTCGGATTTTTCAGTTATTTCAACCTTTAAAGAACTATTTTGTAGGGAAATGCTTTGAGAAGCCGGAGAAATTGCAAAATACCATTAAATACTATTTCAAGTAACTTAACAGGCAACAATGCCGGGAAGGGCTATTCGAATTAGTGTCGCGTTGTGATTAATGTCTCAACGTTTACGGAGTTATATCAAGAAAAAAACAGTATATAGTTTTCGTGGACTGTTGTACATATTCATTTAAAAAATAAATCTTGCTGTAATTTTTTGGTTTGCATCTTTATTTTTCCCCCCAATAATTGAAAGATAATTATTCTTTGTAATTTTTAATCTGAAAATTACTAGGCATATACTTTATAAGTGCTATTGTTCTTGGGTTTAAAAATAACATAAGGATACATCTGATTTATTAATTCAAAGGTTTCTTAAAACTTATCTCAAAAGACAGTAAAAATTTACGCTGTCAAATTATTTAAATTTATTTAACAAAACAATTTTCTTTTGTATTTCTGCTTATTTTTTATTAACATAATATATATATATATATATATATATATATATATATATATATATATAATACAATAATTTACGTGTTATTGAGCTATGAGAAAATTAGGAGCGGAAAGAAAGAAAAAAAAATATATAATATACATCCCCATAAAAAAATTTCAATATTTTCTTAAATTAAATCAATAAAATGAATAATTTCATTTAAAAAAATTGTTATAACTTTGATTTATGGTTCCTCAAAAAATTTTAGCTTCGAGAAAAACTTTGATTTTTTCAACCACGAAAACAAAATTCGAATCCTCTTCCGAAGAAAAAGGAAATCATAACACGCATTCCCCTTTCGTGCTTTCCCGTAATCGCAGTACTACCTATGACGTCATGTGTGACGTCATTGAGAGCGATCAGCTGACACGGGACCAAACGATAGGAGAAAGGTCGTCTCCTACACTGATCAGGGTATCATTTGCACCACAATTCTGTGCTTGTTCTCCCCGTGAGAGATTCTTGACCCTTTGTAATGTTTTCGCCCTCACGGTTCGTCCTCATAAATTTAAGGAAGTCACTTAAGAAATAATCGGTTTTTGATATCAATCATAGAAGATACTCCTTTTGTATTTTTAATATTCTGTTGTAATAGATGAAATATTTCTTTAAAAAAATTACGTAAAATCAAACTTTTGTCATTAACTTCTCAATTTTAATTGTCGCTTTTCCGATAACAATATTAATAATGTTCTTTATGTTTTGTTTTTAAAATCTTAATTTAAAGGGGTTTTTTCCGAAAAACGTCTGAAAATTAAGTTTTTTTTCCAAATTTATTTATTTTTTTCTGCTGATTAATTTATAATAAATAAATTAATTTTTAAATAATGTTAAATTAAAGCGCTTTTTAAATTAAATTTTTGTTCAGTAACCTTTATTTTTCAAAAACATAAAATTCTTATTTTAATCATTTTATCAAGTCAACAAGATATCTTCGTAAGAATAGCACATTTATTAATTTCAAATTTTTCAAATACTATTTCGAGGTAAGAAATATCAAAATATTCAAGTTTTACTCTTACTAATATTTTCAAATCTTAAAAGAAACATTAACGACAAAATTTTAATTTATGACCATTTTATAATTCTGTATAATGAATTATTTGGAATAGTATATAACTGTGTGTGTGTAATATTATCATAAAAGCAATACTTTTTCGTTGTTTATTCCAGTTGATAATGAATAACAAACTGCAAATGTGATCCATTGTTTCAGTAATTAAAATAATGACAAAGAATAAAATCCGCTGAAAATGAAGGAATAAACTGGAACGTAGGTAGGATTCCAGAGATGGAAATTTTAGTCAGTTATTGCGATTTTTATGAAGAAATTTTAATTTTCCCAAACTGACTTTTATTTAAGATGAAATCAAAATGAAAACATACAATATATTTTTTTATATTTAAAATACGATATTATTATTGTTATTTAAAGCATAGAATATTTTAAAGTATTATTAGCTTTTCCATTTACAAACTTAAAAAGTAAAAGACACTTTGGTTCTAAAAAGAAAACTTTGTCCCGTCTTAAGTTTTGTTAATATTATTTTTCTTCATTATCTTAAAGTAAGATATTTGTATTTTAAGTACAAAATTCATGAACACAATTAATTATCTGTATTCCGATACTGCAAATACCAAAGTTAGATGGGGCAGTCATATGGAAAGTAATTGCTTGAAAACGCTATTGAAACAAAAGTTATTGAATATTTATACAACATCTAAATTTTATCAGGTCAACTAAACCGTAATGCGGTTCTTTGTTAAAGGGAAAGCTCCATTGACCCAATTTATTGACTTTTCTGATGAAACGCAGGTGTCGATGAATGGTTGGATGACCAAATCCCAAGCTTCTTTATTAGTTCATCAACAATTGCAATGAATGTTTGTATCACCAGGATTTGTAAGATATATCTGATTTTCCAGAACGAAGCTTATTTTCTGTGCGTTTGTTTCCGGCTCAGAATTTCTGGAAAGCCATCGACACTGATTTAAGCTTATTCATTGCATTAATATTTCACTTAATTTCAGTTATTTTATTGCTTTTATCAAACTCTTAATCAAATCAAATATACGAGAAAACAGAGTATACGTTGAACTCAAAAAGACTGCAGAATATGCTAGCTTATCAATTAAATTATAGTTTTGAATAACTGACGGCTTAAGTCAAACAGAACCTTTAAAATTTTCACTGAAGAATAAGAACAAGTAATAATGCTTTAAAATACTTTTAAAATATCAGTTGATATATAGATAAAATTTAATTTCTTCCCATCCTATTTTTAATTCATGCAAATGAGAAAGGACCATATTATTTATGAAATGATCAAAAATAATTAAATTTTTACTTCCTTAAAAATTTTAATTTAAAGTTGGTATTGTTTATAAAACTAAATATATATAATTCTACAATTCTTCTAATAAACATTAAGAGCTTGATGATTACTTTTTAGTCAATGTGATCTATTTCTGAAGAATCGTATAGCAAAAGAATATGAACTCGATATATAACTTAGTTTTCAAATGTATATTGAGTATAGCACTGTGTATTTATTACTTTTAAAACATCTTTCATGTGATCACTTTTTAAATTAAAAACCTTTTTACTACCCTTAAGGTATGCGACTACGTTTGTAACCGTGATTTTAAATAGGTGCCTAAATGGGTAATTTTCATGATATTTAGTGTCACTTAGATTAGAATACATGTATAATATTATTTTAAGAACATTATAACAAAAAAAATTATTTAAATGCAATATTTTGGCAAAAAATTAACTTAGAATAATCTTTTTTCAAAACGTTTTCCTTTTATAAAAAATGCTTCTATAATAATAAAATATTTTGCTTATATAAAGTAAAAACTTTTCCAAAGAGTCTGAACTTTTTTTTTTTTTTTTGAAAAATTCAAATTATTTTTAGAGTTACAGCCAAATGAAATAATTATCGGCGTTTTTTTCTTAAAATTTCACCCCTCTGTTGACGTAAAACATGAATAACCTCCCTTCTAAGTTATATATTTTAAAAATTCTAGTTGAGCCTTTGTACAGAGGTCTAAGCTATAAAATGGCAAAATATTATTATAATAGAAGCATTTTTCACAAAAAGAGAATGTTTTGAAAATGGGTCATTCTATGTTCATTTTCTGTCAAAATATTGTACTTAAATAATTTTTTATTGCAATACTATTCTTAAAATAATTTTATATACGTTTTCTAATCCAAGTGATACTAAATATCATAAATATTATCCATTTATACGCTTTTGCAAAATCCCTGTTCCGAACGTAGTCGGATGTCTTAAGGGGAAAATGTGATTTTATTGGAGGATTTTTAAAAGTAATTTACATATTTCTCTTTACTAACATATGGTGGTACCGTCCTCGTCACTTGACCGCGGATCAAAATTACAAGGTCCAAACGGCATTAGTCCTCGCGTTTCTTTTGACTCTGCGACGTTAATAAACATTCATTCACTCGCAGTTTTCCCCCTCCGCAATGCTTTTCATGTCTTGCTACGTCTGTAAATATATTTTCACAGTCATAAACGTTTTTCTGCGCGAAAAGCAACCAATTGTGAATTTTCATAGCATCAAGTTTGTCTTCCGATTTTATGATTTTGTTAAGTATTTCATTCATGTGAAAAGGAATTATTTATGAAAAAAGCTAAAAACCTGAGTTTATAAAATTTGTAAGATAATTCATTTAGTCATTAAATTAAAATATATGATGATGCTACACTTAGAGATAAAAGAAATCAGTAGTTCAAATTATATAAAAAATAAAAATGCAACTTGTAAAAATAAAAGAAGTCTTGAAAAACTTTCACGCTGTTTAAATATAAATAAATAATCATACAACAGAATTTTTAAAGAATGAATCATAATTTAGATTGATTGATTGATTGATTGAATATTAACGTCGCACTGTTCAGCTACACGAGGGCTTTTGGCGACGGACCACGTAATTTTGAACCATGGTCAAGTGACGTGGACGACACCTGAGCTGGCACCCCCCTCTCCTAACTACCCCACCACACCAACGGGAGGACGTTTCAGCTCTCGACAGATTTAACGTGCATCGCTGCCCTACACGGCGGGTCTTTAGTGGTACTGGGCTCGAACCCGTGACAAAGCAAGCCACGGTCCGATACCTATACCACTCGGCTACCGCGGCCACGAATCATAATTTAGAAGCTTATTAAAAAGTAAAATACAAAAAAGATTGAAACGAATATATTATTTCTTATTTTATAAAATGTGCTCCAAAAGCTTTTTTTCAGTGTTTTAATATAATTATACAACTTTTTAGAGTTTTAATTTTTTTTCTTTCGGAAAAACTATGTTATTTTACAAACCTAAGAAAATGTTATTAAATTTTTATATGTTTTATTATTGTAACTAATTGTGTTCCTAAGTAACATAATTTTAGAAAACCTGTATATAAAATACTTATTTTTAAAGCAAAAAGAATCATTTATTTAAAGTTAATTCAGAAAAGAAAAGAAAAAAAACCTAATTTTGTAATCCCCCGTAGTTTAAACTCTTCTCATATGAACAGTAGAAAGACTATCGCGCCCTCTAGCGGCTAGAACAATCTTCAGTAATGGCCAAGATTCGGAACTGTAAGGACGTACGAGCATGCGCTCCGATCCCTTTCAATTCTATTGTAACTGTTAGTTCTCTAGTTATGTATGTAAATGTTTGTTTTGTCTAATAAACGTGTTTAATTAACTAGTGGACTTAATTAAGAACCCCTTCCCCGCGTGTCCCTTTATTTCATTGGGTCACACCCCTTATAATTTGACGCCCAACGTGTTTTTATAGTTAAAGAGGCTTGGCTGTTGCTCGCTATTAATTTTCAGGTTAACCGCTAATGTTCCGTTCTCACTCGTAGAAATGTGCAAGTAACAAATTTCTCAGGTTAACCGCTATTGTTCCGTTCTCACCTGTAGAATGAGCAAGTTTAACAAAATCGTTGGATTTATCTTCACCTGAAGAACAAGTAAAGTTTTTACTTTGAATTTTCTTTTAAGTATTATACCTTATAATACTAAATTAACCATTGCATGCCCAAATGCAAATTGGATTTAATATACTAAAGAATTGTGTAAGTTTTAATTTCTTAAAAATTGACTTCATTGTTCTGACATAGAGAACATTCTTTACTGATTTAAATTTAGAACGTCCTGTTCAAATTAAATTAAGAAATCTTTTTTTTCTTATTTCAAGAAATGTAATTGTGTAATTTGCTAAACAGCATAATATACAGTTAAGTTATATTCAATGTGTTTTTAAAATATACTTCCTGTATTGTTTAAACTAATAAGTATAACGTTGTTTACTTAAAAGCTTAAGTGAGAACACAAAACCAAATATATATGTATTTATGTATATTATTTTCTCTGAATGATTACAATTCTTGTTCGAAAGCATTTAAGCTGGAAAATTTTTTGTATTGTTATATGCTATTTTCAAAAAAAAAATATTCATTTATGTGTATAATTTTAAGCGTAAAATGTGCATTATATGTTGAAAGATTTGTCTCAGTTAAATAATATATTTAGTGGTTTAAAAGAAAAAAGAATATATATATCTCCGTTTTCTCTTCTTGCTAGTATTAATTCTTAAGCTATGATTCATTTATGAAACTGATGAGATATTTTATGCTGTGTAAGCGAAAATAAAATAGGGAGAAATAGACAGTTCAAGGTTGCTTATAACTCTGAGTTCTAATAACTTTTCTTTTTGAATACTAATAGGAAATTTTGTTTCGGCTAAGTAGAACTTTTATTTATGAGTACATATATGATTCTTTTTACTTGTGGTATGATATATTTCAAAAGTGTTTTCAGATTATTTTGATGATTTTTTTTAACTATAAGTTTGATAGTATTTTTACTTAGATTTTTTGAATTATAAGTGATATCTACGAGAATATTTTTATTTTTTTCATTTTTGTGATTCATGAAATTTTTTTTTTCAAATTGCATATTGTAAGAAATTGAGATATTACTTTTATGTGGTATAATACTGTATCATTATTTCATTAATAACATTTTGTTAAATTTAATTTAAAGTTCAAAGAATATAAATTTGTAATTAATTTGAAGTGACATTTCACGATGGCCTATTTAGCAAAAGGTCGCAGGCAGGATCTCCTTGAATTGGCGGAAACGCTAGACATATCAATACCAGACAATTTCAAATTTCTTGACATAAAAGACGCAATCTTAAAAAGTGAAGGGTATGATGTAGATTTTACTAAAGAATGTTTAAATCGTATTATTTGTGATAGAAAAGAGCTCGAACTGCGAGCTGAAAGAGATAGGGAAAACCAACGAATATTTGAACTGCAAAAACTTCAATTTACAATTGATACTTCTACAACTGCAGACTCCAATATGCCAAAGTTAGAACTCCATAAGCTATTACCGATTTTTGATCCAAAGACAACTGATGTAACAATTTTTCTAGACCTCTTCGAAAGACAATTAACATTTTTAAAAGTACCAATTCAACAGTGGGTGGTATACCTTGTTTGTCTTTTACCAACTGAAGTTTCAAATTTAATCACTAAAAAATCTTTTGACGATGCTCAAGACTACTATAAAGTCAAACAAATTCTTCTAAAACGCTTTAAATTAAGTGCAGAAAAATTTCGGCAGATGTTTTCCCGACACACTAAAGATCCTGTGAAAACCTGGCGTGACTTCTACTTTGACTTGCAAACATATTTTGATGGGTGGCTGAAAGAATCAAAAGTTACGACGCTTGAAGAATTGAAAGATTTGATTGTGGCGGACCAAATAAAAAAGAAAACCCCTCAAGATTACAAAGATCACTTTTTGGACCAGTGGTGTAATTGGAACAATCCTCTACAACTAGTGGATAAGCTAGATTCGTATGAAGAAGTTAAAAACATGAGAAATAAAAACAATAAAAACTTTAGCTGGAAACAAAAAGAAATGAATTCCAGTCCCTGGAGAAGTAACTACACACAAAATCCTAAGTTGTCGTATGAACATTCTCTTGTCTGGTTTCCCCAGTCAAAGTAGGCGGGAAACCGGGGTTCCCAGTAACAGTAGGCGGAATCCCATTTCCAAAGACAGAATACCTGAAAAGAAAATCGTTAATACAAAAGAAGACAGAACTCCTGTATCTTGCTATGGATGTGGTGCTCCTGGAATCATTCGATCAAGATGCCACACTTGCAACCCAGTTCGACAAAAAGATGATGCCTTGTCATCAAGTCTGAATCAATCAAACTTTTATAGTTTTTCTAGTGAAAGTAATCCCATTAGTATAATCCAAATTTCCATTTGTAATACAGAAGCAGCAGTTTGTGCTGATACTGGTGCTACACATTCAGTGGCTGGTGAAAAATTATACCATTTACTTAAACAAAAAGGATTGAATTTTGAAGAGAAAACCATGCAGATGACTCTTGCTGACGGTCGTACTCAAACCACAGAAATACTGACAACTTCTGTAGACATTAGTATTCAAGGAAAAGTCATTCCCACGGAACTATTAATTTTGAAAAATGCTAGAGGTAACAGAACCTTTCTAGGCATAGACTTTTTAATAGCTGCAGGGATCGTCTTAGATCTCCAAAGAAAACAATGGTACTTCACTGAAACGTCTCACAGAAAATATAATTTTGTGAAAGCGCCTCCTAATATCAATGCTCTGCTCACTGTTGACCCTGAACCACATCTTTGTCAACTTTGGAAAAATGAAGGTACTCACCTTTCACTTCCACAACGCGAAGAAATAAATTCACTATTGGAAAAGTATGAAGAATGCTTTCAACCAGGGGGAGAGCCTACACCATTTATTGAACATCGTATAAATACAAGAAACCATCTTCCAGTTGCAGTGCCACCTTATAGGATGAATCCTTCCAAGAAGGAAATATTAAAACAAGAAATCGATAGACTTCTCTCAGAAGGCATAATTGACGAATGTGAATCCCCGTATGCTTCCCCAGTGGAACTTATACCAAAACCAAATGGAACATTTCGCCTCTGTATTGATTACAGGAAATTGAATGAAATTACAGTCGCAGATACCTATCCTCTTCCTAGAATGGATGACTTGTTACATCAAGCAAAACTCACTCCTTTCATGTCTACACTTAATCTGCGAGCAGGATACCATCAAGTTAAAGTGCATGTTGAAGATCAAGACAAGACAGCATTTGTATGTCCTTTTGGCACTTACCGTTTCTTACGAATGCCATATGGTTTGCGCAACGCACCTGCTACGTTTCAAAGATTGATGAACCGTTTTTGTAATGGTCTGGAAGACATTCTAGCACTACCTTATCTAGATGATATAATTGTTTTGTCAGAAACTTTTGAAAGACTCTTACATTTCAAACTTAAAGCAAATAGAGAAAAATGCCATTTTGCCTCTTCTCGAGTTAAATATCTTGGATTTTGGATTACACAAAAAGGAATAGAAGTTGATCCAGAAAAGTTGCGTCTATACTGGATATTCCACCCCCTAAAAACGTCAAAGAACTACAATCTTTTCTGCAAACTTGTTCGTGGTTTCGAAGATATATTCAAGATTTTGCGAAGATTTCACGTCCACTAAGTTATCTTACAAAGAAGAAAGTCAAGTGGCAGTGGGGATTTGACCAACAAAATGCATTTCAAACCCTTAAAAACAGTCTTACAACACCTCCTGTGTTAAAGCAAGCAGATGGTACTAAGCCATATATTATTCGAACAGATGCTAGCAATTATGCCCTTGGAGCAGTTTTACTTCAAGGAGAAGGATCTGATGAACATCCTATAGAATACGCTAGTCGACTGCTAACCCCAGCAGAACGCAATTATTCCACCACAGAGAGGGAGGCCCTTGCTGTGGTATGGGCTTTGAAGAAATTTCGTGGTTATATTGAAGGAACAGAAATAACCGTGGCATCCGACCACCAACCTCTGAAATGGCTTCTAAACCTCAAATCTCCAACCGGACGACTTGCAAGATGGGCACTTGAAATCCAGTCTTTCAACTTGAAAGTACAGTATATTCCTGGTAAAGCAAATGTCGTTGCAAACATGTTCCAAGCCCGTCGACTGCTACAACAGCAGTTTCCAACAGAACCATCCATCCCTCAACAAGAGCTACTACTACAACAGCTAATTATGTCTTCTCGCCGGGACGTTGTCGGATCCATAGGGGGAGATTGTAACCCCCCGTAGTTTAAACTCTTCTCATATGAACAGTAGAAAAACTATCGCGCCCTCTAGCGGCTAGAACAATCTTCAGTAATGGCCAAGATTCGGAACTGTAAGGACGTGCGAGCATGCGCTCCGATCCCTTTCAATTCTATTGTAACTGTTAGTTCTCTAGTTATGTATGTAAATGTTTGTTTTGTCTAATAAATGTGTTTAATTAACTAGTGGACTTAATTAAGAACCCCTTCCCCGCGTGTCCCTTTATTTCATTGGGTCACACCCCTTATAATTTTTAATTTACGATGGCTTGAGTTTCTTTTCAATTCTTAAAATATGTAAAATCTTCCTGAGTAATACAATATGTATCAAGTTTCCCTTTGAATATTTACTTATAGAAGAAATTTTTAATAGATTACAAAAATGGAAGAAAAATTCTGATATAATTATAAAGTTCTAATTAAAATGACTTTTCATAAATGTAAACATTTGATACTTTTCTTCTAATTCTTGCTAATGATCCTTGAAATTCCCCTCGGGAGTGTATGATAACAAAATTTAATTTTAAAAAAAATGTACTTACAATAGTCATCAACATTATATCGTAAATAAAAAGATATAATTTTCCCCAGAATAATAGAAACTCATGTTGCCATCTTCAAAATAATACAAAGCTACTAAAGGCCTATTGATGACGAACCTCGCAATTTTTAACCATGGACAATTTATTTTTTCCAAAGTTGAATTAAAAATTGCGTCGATGGAAAAATGAAATAACCCCCCATTTTAAGGTATCCGATTACGTTCGGAACCGTTATTTTAAATAAGCGCATAAATGGATAATTTTCATGATATTTAGTGTCACTTACATTAGAATACATGCATAAAATTGTTTTAAGGACATTTTGACAAAAAATTTATTTAAATACAATATTTTGGCAAAAAGTTATCTTAGAATAACTCCTCTTATAAAAAATGCTGAAAATGCTGCTTTTTGAAAAATTCACATTATTTGCAGAGTTATCACCAATTGAAATAATTAACGACGTTTTTTTTCTTAAAATTTCTCCCCTCTGTTATCGTAAAATATAGATAAATCCACTCTTAAGTTATATATTTCAAAAATTCTAGTTGAGCCTCTGTAGAGAGGTCTGAGCTATATACAGGAAAAATATTGTTATAATTGAAGCATTTTTGACAAAAGGAGAATATTTTGAAAATGGATCATTCTATATTCATTTTTTGTGAAGATATCGCACTTAATAATTTTTTATTGTAATACGATTCTTAAAACAATTTTATATAAATTTTCTAATCTAAGTGACTCTAAATATCATAAATATTACCCATTTATACATTTTTGCAAAATCACGGTTCCGAACGTAGTCGGATACCTTAATTTTTTAAAAACTAGTAAGGAAATCAAAAGGAAAGTTGAAAAAATTAAACTATTTTGGGGGGTTTTCTTACTTTTAAAGTTATACACAAAAGAATTCAAGATATAAAGAGACATAAACATAAATGATTATTATGTTAAAAGAAATTCCAGTTATAGTGTATTAATATTTAATGGGCGTATTTTTTACAATTAAATACCAAGATCGCAAATGTCTTAAATATAAATCGCCTTAAGGAGAATCCAAACGGTTAATTTAAATACATTCACGTGTTTTCATTTCCTATATTTTCTATTTGCCCTCAAAGTCTACAATGTTATCTCTACAGAATAAATATCTTTGGCATTCAAGAATTTACAAAACACTTCACTCCAGTATTTCCACTTAAAATTTCTACGAGACAATCAAAATCCTCAAACATAACGGCATAAAAGGAAAATGAAAAGCGAGACCCTCGTGTCCCCGAAGAGCGAGCAATTGGTGGGATCTAATGAACCAAACCAATCGTCATTGCGAACGTGTCTGGTAGAAAGACCACCTCTTTAGAAAGCATCGATTAAAACTGTGGATCGATTTATGGTCACAGTTGCTTCCCGCCACCTCGGTTACAAGGAGACCAGCAATCACGCATCAGACTTGTTTGTTTTGAATAACACCCTCAATTCTTCAATAACAATTCTATTCTCTCTCTAGCGTCATAAAGAACTTATGTTGGGGTTTAAATTAAAAATACCGCATTTGTTCAAAACTAAGTCCCACCACAAATTCTCACCACGTTTTTGTGAAAAAATAAAAAATTGTGCAAAAGATTCATCGCGCAATATTCGATACTTAAGAAGTTAAAAAAGATTAAATTAATACAAAAAAATTAATAAATGTATTATACCAGTATTAAAAACTTTCGAATACAACATACATGAACCTGTAATTACTCTAGCCATCAGTATTATGCTTACAAAAGAATTGGTCACTCCCATTGTCACAGCTGACTTCGGAATTGGTGCAGGCGTAGCCATTTTCCCACACGATGTTGTCTTCAGTACCTTCCAACGCATTTCTTATGTAGCATTATTTTAAAAAAATGAATTATAAAAGATTTATTATAGATTGTTCAATATTTTACAAGCAAAAATTTTATCATTTTTCTTACGCCATCGACATATATTGGTTTCATCCGTGTCAAATTTACAATGGCTGCTGCTCTATTTTCGTTTTTTATTCTGCATATAAAATTGCCTCCCTTTTATACTTGCGTCATAATGAACTCTTCTTGATGATATTACCAATATTTTTTATGTTTAGGTGATTATACTAAAGTATAAACAAAAAATTTCATGAATATTAGCAGACAATGATGTTTAGAATAGATTGAATACTGGAGATAAACTGCGGAAAGGGATAATTTATCGATGCAAGTAGTGGCTAAAATGGGCGGTTACATTTTTCCTTTTAAAATGGGTGGAAACTCAATTACCCCCATCCAACAAATATTTCCCTTCGATTCTAAGCCCCACCCGATTTTCAGTAGTATTAACACTGGAAAAATAGTGCGGCTTAGATTTGAGTAAATACGCTAAGTTTTGTGGGTTAAGTTAAATATTGCAAATTTTTCATTTGAATTTAGTTTTTAAATATATATATATATATATATTTGAAATGCACATTTGAAGATAGTCATCGAACATAATATTGTCCATGGGGAGGGGGGAACAAAAATGTATATAAATAGAAGCACAAACTATTAAGAAAAAGAATGCAGTGATATTTTAAAATAATTTACAAAAATAAAATGTGTCTGATTATGTTGAAAAAAATCACATTCACAAATTGAAAAAAATGTGCTGATCTATAAACTACACAGTTTTTGCTACCTTATTAAAATTATCTCAAACAGAATTAATTAAAATATTGCAAGATAAATTTAAAATCTACATAGAGTAAAAAATTTAGATTTAAAGTGTGTGGAGAGTTTAACAAATACTAAGCATAGATGCACGTCTTTAAACTTTTTTTTTTGTTTGTAAAATAATCTCTAAAATGTAAACGTATAAAAATCCAGTGTTTTTTCACTTTCTACTATTATTTCACTCTCTTTCTCTACACACACATATATATGTATATTATATATATATATATATATATATATATATATATATATATATATATTCATTAATAAAATACTTCATATTCATCCATTCAAGTGTTCAAATTAATTTTTTTAAACTTGTAGTGGAGGACACTTGTTGTTAATACAGTTTTTTCAAATATTAATTCATTAATTAAATTAAAAATGAATAAGTAGTAACAAACAAAATTAATAGTCCAACAGCATATATAAATAGAAAGAAAAATCATTCGTTGTGTCCCTGTAGCGCAATGGATAACGAGTTGGACTTCTAATCCAAAGGTCGTGTGTTCAAATCCTACCTGAAATGACCTAATTTCTGAGAATGTGATTTCTTTTTACTATACTATTTTATTAGACTAATTAAATTTAATTAATGAATAAATAGTAACAAAAACAAAAAAAATAGCCCAAGACCCTATATAGAAAGAAAAAAAGGAAAATTGCAAGGAAAATCGCTTTTTATTTTGTCACTTAATTTTGTGATTCTGTCATATGTATACACATATTTATATTAATTATAACTATTTAATAAAAAGTAATTAAAATAAAATTTGTCTTTGTTGACCTAAGTGGGAATTGACTTACATTTTTTTTATATATTATTTGTTTTTAAAAATTAACAAGAAGTTACTTGAATTGCGCTGAAAATGCTACATAAAAATTTCTCCTTTTTAAGAAAGAGAATATCATGCATCAACGAGTTTCTGTTTGCCCTAAAAAATAGAAATTCGTTGACTTCTGGATGTTTCTGTCAAAACACGTTTTTAAAAGCATATTGCTGTGTTAAGAGGATTCACCCATATGACGGCCTGTTTTCTAAGCATTTAAAGGAAATTGTTTTTGACGACCAGTAAAATGATAGAACTTAATGTTTTTTTATCATTTATTTATATGTATCTTAAGAGTATGTATATAAATGTTTAGCCAAAAATATCCAATAGAGCATGAGTTATAGCTCTCTGAACACACCCGCCTCGAAAAAATGACGCTCACTTCCTCCACGATTCTGGCTGATTGGCTTACCTGAAATAAAAAAAATTAACGACGTTTTAATCTATAAGCTTAAATGGACCGAATGGACCTCAATTGAAAATATCAAAAATTCGATTTTTGGTAGACCTCTGAAGAAAAAGTTTCGAATTTCATGGGATTTTTGTTACGTTTTTGTTATAAAAAATAGAAATATTTTGAATGATCGTAGTTCATTTGGTGCGTATATTTATGCTATATAAATTTGAAGTCATTCGGTCAAACCATTCTTAAGATATGATGGAGGAAAGTTTGAAAAACACAGTTTTGAGAAAAATGCGTTTAAAGTTTTTAGTCTGGTTAAAACAATGAAAATCTTTATTAAGCGCGCCAAACAGCTGCTCTTCTAACACCTGCTTCTTTATAATGACTTAGAATTTTAAAAAAAAAATAATTTTACTACCGTATTCTAGACATGTTAAGGAAACAATTTATGAAGAAAAAAATTTTTGATTTTTTTTTAACCCACCACATGGGTAAACCCTCTTAAATGGATTTTGGAATTTTCATTGAAATTGTATTATGTAAAGTTTTTAGTGGAGCTCGAAGAAAATTTGGTGGCAAATGTTTTAACAAATTTATATAAAACATATTTTATTGAGACAATAATTTCAGATTATAAAATAACTAATAGACCTTTATTTGAGCGTCGCATCCTATAACCTATTTTTGATGGAACTCAAGTTGATGGCATTTGGCACAGATGCTTAAATTTAGAACATTACCTTGCCTCAAGGGAACCTGGTGTTGTCAAATACATAAAAATCGAAAGAATTAAATGAGCCGGCTACGTTATTAGAAAGAACAAGAAACTTTAAACACAGAAAATCTTTTTGACCAAACCCTCTGGAGCAAAAACAAGGGATTGACCAACATGAGGTGGGTTGACTGCCTAGAAAAGAATTTCACTACACTTAGAGTTATTAAATGGTGACTAAATGACTATGACCAAAAAAAAGAGGCTTGAAGGAAAATTCTTGAAAAACCCGAGGCCCACACAGGGGTGTCACGCCATTGAATAAGAAGGCCATCCATCCATTCCAAAGCTGTAAATACTTAACAAAGAGATAAATTTAGTTCTAACTATCACGTTATGGAATAAGAAAATTGAGATGCTTAATGATCTACATCATAATAATACCCTTGTCTCTCGATACTATCAAAAGCTGATTTTTTTATTCAGAATATATTTTAGTAGATCTATAGTCCTTGTATTAACCAACACACCGTTGTTTATTGATATTATCTCTATCCGATCCATGCATTCATTTGATGATCAAAATAAGAATTTGAAGTGTTGTATTGACATTAAATAAAGAAACAGGAGGAAATGAAATAAAGGAAAAACACTCACCCGTTCTAAAATTGACAAGGATGTCCAGGAGGAAGACGGTGTCCGAGAGGCAGTTGAAGGCTATCCACCGAGTGGATAGATCGTCGTTGAAAAAGGAGATGGCCACCGGAAGGACGATTAAATTAGCCACGAGGAAGAACAGCATGCACAAGTCCCAGTATAACCTACACCAGAAAAATCAACTTTATTAGAAAGGCAGTGCGAGTTGAAATCTTTTTGAACAACAATTTTATGCCAAATATCAAGGAAAGTTTATATTTTTCTACTAACAAAAAAGTATGAATTTTAGAGTAGATTTATTAAGGCACAACAAAAAAAACATTGCGTTTAGAAAAAAAATCGCTAAAAATGTTTTTGAAAAACGATTGCTTTGAATCAATATTTTGAAAATAAGCCCGTGTGAACGCAGACCAAAGTTTGTTTTTAATTTTATTATACGTTATATATTCTTATTATTCTGAAAATTCTTGCATTATTCTGAATAAGTGAAAATTATTTAGAACGACATCGATTTGATTATTTCAATTCATTTAACTTCTATTAGAAGGAACGATTTTTTCTCAACACACGATGAAGTCGCTAAATAGCCAAATAAGTCATACTAGCTAAGAATGATGCGCATCTCCAACTTTTATTTTTGCATTTACTGACACCAACTCTATAATTGGAGATGAGCTATAGACACATAAATATGTTTTGTAAAATTGATGCTTCTGTTAAATGCGAGTTACGTAATGTTACTCGTTTTCTTCAAGCAGAAAGCAATAGTGCTGCAGAAATTCACCAGAGACTGCTCGTTCATGATAATGTTCACCCTAATTGTCCTGATGTAACTTAACAACGTCTTGGATGGTTTGATCACCCGTCGTACAGCCCCGACTTAGCGCAGAGTAATTTTCCTTTAATTGAAGAAATTGTTAAGAGATTAAAGCTTTTCAGACCAATGTGCAATTTCAAAAAAATTTCAGTCCTGTCTTGTATCATAGCGCCAATATTCTTCTAGGATTTAATATTCTTCAGATAACTCATCCACTGATATGAAAATACCTGAATCTACATGGAGCATGAATTTGAAAAGTTAACATGTTTGTATTTAGCTCTTTTGATAAGAAATTAATCTTCTTTTTCTTCTTTCGTCGTCCTTTTTTTGTGTAGCTAGCTTATCAGAGATTAAAAATACATGTAACGTATAACACTACGATAGTTAATAATACTATTTGTGACGCAGAATTATTAAATTTAATGTGAGTTTTATGAAGCAAAGAGATAAAAAGTATTTCTTAACGGACATTTTCGAAGAATAGTTTCCTTGCTCGGAATAAATTCTTATGGAAACATGACCAATACACTTTATATATGATTTTCCGGGATATAAAAAAAAGCATCTAAGATATCATCTTTTCTTCTCTGTGAAGACATTCTGCTGATGCTTTCGTTTTCTTTGTTCAGCAGTTTGTAGCGAAGAAAGATACGATCTACGTCCCTATTGACATAAATAATGTGATAAAAGTCCAAATATTTTCATCTCAAGGGCTTTTCTCTATGAAACTCTAAAATTTCTCAATACTACTACGATTGCAATGTATCTATAATGTAAAAGATTGAAAAATCATCATAAAAATGACTTTTTATTAAGTTTCTTTATGTTCGTTACACGAAAAAAAATCATGCTGTAAAAGTGACGAAGGTTAAACATACTTTTTCGTAAAATATTAATCAATTGAAAAAATGTATAACACTTTCAAATACATAATAGCTCTAAAAAACTACTAGTTAAAGATTAACTATTCATTTGTTATTTTCACGTTTGGGATTCACGCAAGTACAAGTTTTAATTTTTTTCAAACAAAATGAATTGCAATTAACAGTGTAGTTCTCTTGAAAGGTTTGTAGCATAAAATGGAAGCAAATTAATTTTAGTGTCGTCTTTCGAAAATGTGTGCTTTTTGTCAATAAACAGATTTAAAAAAATATTTGAAGAATTTTAAATATTGCTTTCCTTTTTAAAGTATCATGAAAGCATCATACTTCGCTAAAAACATTGCTGCTATACCAAAGTAAAATTAAGAGGAAGAATTTAAGTTATTGAAATAAAATGCATTTGCTATTTTCTTTTATTTCAATTTTAATAATATCATCACATTTAGTTAAACGAAAGAAAGTTTTTTTTTAGAAAGCCATGTAAATCAAAAGAACTTAAAACTTAGAAGAATTCATAACAGCGATGTGAGCTGCAGATTAAGTTTATCATAGCTTAAACACTAGGGTTATTAAATAGAGTAGAGTAAATGTTAGAGAACACTGAATTTTATTCAGGGATACGCTGTCTTATTAAGATGCTTAAGTAAAGTAAACTTAGGAAAGAATCTGTGGAGAAGCATGAAACTGTATCACTAATTTTGCTTGTTAATGCAACTAAAATTAGAATAAACTTTAGCCACGAACAAGAAATAATTACATTTGTTGCTTCATACGTGAAGAGTTATTAAAGTATAAGAATATTAAAAAGTTGTCTTATGTATATTTTATTACTTTCGGGAATGGAATGATATTTTACCAAAAGATGCGACAAGGAGTAAACTTTGATAATACACAAATATATTCTAGTTCAATCAAAGAATTAATTCCTTCTCTTTAGAAAATAATTATTACTAAATAAAAGTATTTTATTTAAATAATACTGAACATTAAAATTAAACATGAAGAAATTGTGAGTTATATAAACAGTTTAAGTCATTATTAGCATTTAATACATATAAAAGTATCACATTTAGGTTGGAATTTGTTAAAGCAGGTTTTAACAAGCATACAGAAATTCAAAGAGAATTTTCTATTAAGTATTTTAATGATAAACTTAAGTAAAACAATTTATCTGCATTGAAATATTTTAATAACTTTTAATCTCAATGAGCAATATCCAATAATTCATATTTTTTATAAAACTGATTCATTCGTAATACTGAAATCGAATACATCATTATTTCTCAAAAGTTAAAAAAATTTATATAACGCAAGTAAAATTTTAAAATTTATATAAATATTAATTTCGGTATCCAAAAGAAATATCAGTGTTGGTTTAACTAGTTCAAATCACCAGAAAATGAAGCCATACATTATCCGAAAAAAAATAGCTTAAGCATAAAGCAAATGTGAACTATTTCAAATTTGGGAAGAGAGTTTATTTTTAATATTATTTTAGAATAAAAAGATCACGAATATACAAATAACAAAGCTATTGAGTTTCTCTAAATCACGTGAGGGAGAAAAAAAGAAACTCCCATAAGAGTTAAGAGGTGAAAAGAAAAAAATCAGCAAAATAATGACTATTTCTAAAACTCATTACACTGCGAGTGTGTTTGAAACCTCCTCTTATAATCCAGTTTATTTCGATCACGTATTTCAGAGTACGAACCACTTAGTATAAATAATAAAACGCGAATTAATTGAGCGGAGAAAGTGATAAACTTGTTCCTGATAGATTAATTAAGGTCTGAAATCCACCTCCTGGGGTGTTTATAAAAGAACAAAAAAAATCGTTTCTATTTTCGGTGTCGGAGTTAACAGGTAGAGGTCACTCACTCTAGGTTTCTATCGATTTTGACTTTCTTCATCTCCGAGTTTACCTTGTAGAAGTAGTTGTTATGCTGTTTCTAAGCACCCACGCTTAATTTGGATATAGAAACATATATTAAAATTTGTTTTTGTCTCATCAATTTGGAATATTGCAGTTGACAAAGGTTAAATTGAGATTTGAGTTAAAGTTATATTTCGTTCTAATGAGGTGATCATAAATGAAAGAGAGAAGATGTAAAAAAATTTTTTATCGTAACTAAATAGTAGAAATTTGATAAATTACGAATTGCTTACGCAAGTTTTCATCTCGTTTTTTATTTTTTAGAAATTGATAATAATAAATTTTCTTCTTTTACGAGGAGATCAATGTTTTCAGCGCAATTTAATACCTATTTTAGAATGATGGATTTAGGTTCGAAGGCGCCCTAGGCTCAAGTTAGTTTGACGCCCTTATATATAATAATAATAATAATGCGAATAGCAATAATAGAATCTAGTTAAATTTAGGTATTGAATTTAGTTGAGTTAAATATATAATGATGAGCAAAAATTAGATTTTTTAAGAAAAATATATCGTCAATAGCTAAATGCTATACATAAAGAAATTTTTTTAGTAACTATTTGTTACATATTTTAAATTTTACAATTTAAGTGATTAATTATTTTTAAAAAATAATTCTACCCTTTGAATATTGATATCTTGAGGTAGCGAAAACAAGAAAAAAAGCATTAAAATTCGGTCTTATAGCTCAGTGCTCCGCAACCTCTTTATCGCTGCGGACCGGTCAACCTTTAATAATTTTACCGCGGCCCGCTGAGGGTGGGACACATTGATTGCTTATATTTCAGATTGTTTTGATTTAACAATTTTAATTTAGTTACATTTAAATATGCCTTCAGAATAAAATATAGTTACACCAAAAGTGAATAAAAGGGATTTAACGTGAAATATAAAGTAATTTCCGTAGAAAGTTGCACAAATCCGAGAGAAATGCACCACTTTAAATAAAATGGCAATAGTTTAATGTTCATTAGCCGGCCCGGCACCATTTCATCCATGGACCGGTGCCGGTACGCGGATCAGTGTTGCTGATCAGTGTTATAGCTGATAAAGAACAAAATCGATTTCAAATTTTTGCCACCTCTAAAATTTTAGCGCCCCTAAAAATTTGCCCCCTTGACCTGGGCCTCGCGGGCCTAAGCCTAAATCCGGCTGTGTTTTTATTTCTTATTTTTGGTGTGGGTTTTTTTTTTCATTCAACTTTTTACTTGATTATGTTCTACATCGATTCTACCTCTATCGAGCCCATGAATGTTTCTCAAATTTTTTTAACACAAATACACCAAGAGCTAAAATGAAATGAATTTAAAAATAACCTTCAACGAGAGAGAGAGAGAGATATTTTTCGATATAAATTAAAGAAAGAAACTTTTGAATTGTGTTACTTCCTAAAGATAAATCTCGTCAAAGCTGTTATTACTAAGATTTAAACTTAAATATAACTTTAGACAGAGAATACCTTACAATTTCAAGGTTTCTTTTAGTTCTTTCTTTCCATCATCATAATCTTATATACCACCCCCTGTCTTATTATTATAGTTGTTAAATGATTCTACTTACATCGAGTTGAGTCTTTCTTTTATTGTATTTCTCAAGCTTAAAAGTCTTGAGAATCTATCTTGTTACGAAAAGAATGGTTTTAGTTCTTTATTTAGCGCAATGTTACAACTTATTTTGGAAATAAATGCGGTGTCACGCTTTTTCACGCTTTATTCGAAACAGTATTAGTTCGGTGCCTTTAGAACTAATGCAGATTTCAATTAGACTTGTTCAAATCAAAATAACGAAGATATATGACAAAAGTCATCATAATTTCATCATGAGGACAACACCTGAAATAACATTTTGCTTCCCTAATTTTTATGGCACGTCAAATGAAGTCTTTCAGGTACAGTTTAATTTTATATGCAGTGACCCTGGATATTTCTCTCAGTGATCATTGGAAAAAAAACTCAGAACTGCAAATTTTGAATCGATTTATAAAACACCAGCCATAAACTCTAGATTTTACCATTTATAGCCGTTAAACCTGATTCCTTGATAACTCTTGGAAGACACGAAAAAGGAGACATATGTTTTCACTGTTAACTTTCCACCTTTCCTTCTTATCGTTTGTTCCCCAAAATTTTTCATTGTCCGAAGTGAGTGAGTGCATACTTAAGTGGCATTTTATATAAAGCTAGCTACACGAGGGCTTTTGGCGATGGACCTCGTAATTTTTCCCTGTCCGAAAATTGAATTAAAAAATCGAATTAAATACTGGTTTTCAATCTATAGTATTAAAGATAAATTATCTATTCTTAAAATATCAAATTAACGCAAAGAAGTGAAAAGAAGTTAGCAACTCTGAATAAACAATGGGCAAATTTTCATGCCATCATATTTAAATAAGAGAGTCAGATGCTTACTGAACTTCTCCCTTTTATGAGAAATAGACTAAAGAGTTTTCAAAAGTAAGCCTATCGTCTATACTGTATCACATTTGAATTTAAAGGGATATTTTAACTTTAGCTTATCGACCAGCATATGCCTACTTAAAAAATGTTGGCTCCTCCCTTCGAGGGGGTTATTAATAACACTATTCTAACATTTGAAGAGATGTAAACATTGGGCTCACACAAATAGAACCATATATCAATCTTGACTTTTTAGAGTAATGTTGATAGATCCGGGGGAAATGTTATCACTCACCCCAGGTCACTTTGACGTCGATGGTGCTCGCATTTCAGTGCCTCGAGCGAACTGCACTACTGTACCCTTCGAACCGTTTAAATAGAATTGTTAAATTTTCTGGAGAGCTTCCAACGAGGCAATTCTTAAGATGTGTGTTTGACAAATGGGGTCGGTCCTTCTCCGTTTTTGTACTTTAATGGTAGAAGGTGTGTGAGTAATGTTTTTAAAAATAACATTATGCCAGCAATTTTTGATCGTTTTTCATTTGGATACTAAATCATGTTAAGTAAATTTTTTCACACTGAGCGGGTAAATGAACACAAAAATTTAGAATATTAATTTGGATAAACTACGGATGGGGTTACTTCATATTCACTGTAAAATGAGAATTCAGAAGTGTATCTCATATAATATATGGGCAGTGAGGTTCACACTTACTTTTGTTGCTTCATTTGGTATGGATTTTATTTAAGTGCATGTTTGTGTATGAATGTCTATTCTTTCTATAGAACATACTTTCATTTCATTTGTATAGACCGGCTTTTTTTGTGTCAATTATTTGCACAGTTACTAGCGTTCTAATTACAATGTCGATTAGGAAAACTAAGAATTTAAATAATTTTTACTTAAGCAAACTGTATTATAACAATTCTTAGTTGTAAAATTATTTGAAAAAACAAATGTGGTTTAATAAAAGTAGAAAGTAAAAGTACAAGTTGCTAGCAATAAAATGAGCTTTTTGATAACTATAACTAAATCCGAATTAAATTCATCTTGGGCCTGTATCTACATCAAGTACTTTATTAGGAAATGCAATTATACTTTATCTTCCATCATAAATTCCACTTATCCTGTTTCTTTCTTTAGACGGCTTTCAAGAAGAGTCTTATATGCATAATAAGAAGTCGTAGTTGTGGTTTTAATCGCTTAACATACACTACATAGGATAACATACACTATAAAGGATAATCCCTTATTACATAACTACTTTCGGAGAGTAGCAGGAATATACGATTCACTATGAAGTCACTATTGAAACCTTTTATATAAATTGTCCTATATTATTGGTTATACGAAACAATGAAAAAAAATATGGATTGTAAAAATCACATTAAGACTTGCCCATACATAATAATTTGTTTTTAAATACTCACATCTCACTGAATATGTATTATTTCTATTTCAAATTTCTCAGCACAATGTTTTTCGTGATCTAAAAGGTGGGAAATTTTTAAAAGAACGTTAACATCTTCACGGGTGCAAATGCTACTTTTATGAAGAAGTACTTAAATATAGCGCATAGTTGCTTAAATACTTTGTGAACGTGACAAATCATTTCCAACTCTTTATTTGTGTGCAAGGTGATTAAAGATTCTTTTTTTCTATCAACTTTTTAGAGATTATCTAAATGCACAAGACATTGAAATGTTACGAAAAAGCATGAATTTAAAAGTGTGTTTTACACACAAACAGAAAATATTTCGTCTAGTATTTCTTAAGAATTCGAAGATGTGTCTAAAAATTAAAAACGTCTTATAACTTTTGGGTGTATAGAGCATTTCAATAAACCAGTTTTGAAGAATTAACCTAAGTTAGAGCTGGAAAAAGTAGAAATTGCAGAAGAGAATAAAATCATTCTGTAAAGAAAGCAATAAAAATACAAGGCGCCATCTCATGGCTTATGTAATATTGGAAAATGACTACGATAATTAAGAAAAGCATCAGGATTTTGCAGCCTCATAGTTATACGTCCGAGTGTTTATTTCTTTACATACCATCTCGTGAAAAAGTTGGGGCATTTTGAATTTAGCTCAAGCACTTAAATTGTATGGACTAAAGAAGACAGTTAATGAGTAGCTTTCTTTATATCACTTTTTAACAATATGCCTAATTTATGCACATAAGAAAATATGCGATTATATAAAGCACTTCAAACATTTCAGAGAAAAAATTCGCAATATTTAAAATAACTTTTTTAGAGCCATATAAAAGATGTTCAACGCATTTATTTTATATTTTTTATTTACTGAAAACCTTTTGCTGATTAGTCTCAGTATTTTTAGTAATCAAAATTTTTCAGTCAAAATGATGACCACACGCATTTCTCCCGGCATTAAAGGAAACATTTTTAAATATACATTGATTTTTTCATTGAGTCTGTCGTTAATTTACCTCGACATTTTTTTATTCCAGTATTTCAGTTACACATAAGCCATTTTTTTTCCTTGAAAAATTCTTTGATTACGAAACATTTGAAAATATAGATTTTTAACCCTATGAGAAATCTCGGAATGATTCTTGAAACATTTCCTCCAAAATTTCTTGTCCTGCAGTAAATTTTGTTCATGCTTAGTTTAATTTTGGAGTTAAGTTAATAAATCATTTTTAATTAAAACAGTCAATAAACAAATGAAAAGTTTCATTATTTTCAATTAAAAGAAAATTCCAGTAAGCAAAAAAATTTAGAGTAAAATAATTTAAAACTAATTATATATAACTTAGTCTTACTGACTTGGTCTGAGCATTTTAGAATTAAAAAACTATCATATTTTTTATTGATAATAAACATATAATTTATAAATTCAATATTGTGTGATATAAAAATTTTATCAAAGCTTATGCGGTAAAAAACACAGAAAATATATTAAAATATCATAATGCTAAATAAGAGAGAGATCAAAATTAAGACAAAGTAAAATTAAAACTAATCTCAAAACGTAATTGTTGTAATTCAAATCTTAAGATTAGCATTAGAATTAAATTTTTCTTACACAATAAGAGTTATCAAAAAATTGTTGTTCTGGAAATATATTCTGAATTTTTTTAATTTACAGTTAAGTAATGTAATGAAAAAATCAAAATATATCGACAATATAAAAATATCTATATGTGCAGTTTTAGGAATAAATAAGCATGTATATTAATACATTTAATAAAAATTGCCATTAATATGCTGAATAATTCTTCCATCAATAGATAATTGAAATTTTTTTAATCTTTTGAAGATATAACGACTGAAAATAATTTCAAGCACTTGGAAAACTTTCAAACACAACGGATACGATTTGAATTTGATGGCTAAAATCCACTGAGAAGCAAAAGAAGACTATTGGCGATAAATCTCGTAATTTTGAACCATAATCAAGCGAGAAAGGTGACACCTCCAAACTTTCACACCAAGTCAACGTTAGGACTTTGAGCTTGATATTAAATGCGCATCAACCCCTCAAAACAGATACTCTTTAGTGACACAAAAGATTGAAACCTACGACTAATGCAGCCACAAAATAATAGGATAATCTCAAAATGCATAACTGGAGAGAATAAAGCATTAATTTTCATATAAATAAGCATAAAGTTTTTCTGAAAAATTAAGTATTAAATAATCGTTTGATTTTCTTATTTTACAACTATAAATATTTGTTGAAAAATGTATAGTCATGGATGTATATAACACCCTCAAAACGATTTTAAAAGTGAACTAATTATAAAATTTTATCTATAAAGTAATTGTACGTATTTTTTCAAGATATGTATTTGGAGTTAGTATTGCAATATAATTATATTTAAAAACGTTGTATATACGAGTTTGTATGCTATGTAAATAGATCTCGTTTCTCAATATTTATAACAATTAAAAAGTTCTAACAGAAATATAAATAGAACTTCATATGAAGAGTTGGAAGAAACAAATATCCATTAAAAATGGCATAAAAGCAATATATAATTTTAAACATATTCATGACAATCTCACAAAGATCATTAAAACTTTTTAATGCATTTGTCAATAATTTGTATCTTAATATTTTTTTTTCTAAAACTGAAGGCTTGTTATTAATCAAAAAGAAATTGAGTAATATCAAAATTAACAAATTTTATATTACTAGCAGTATATAAGCAATATATAAGTTTAAACATATTCATGGCAATCTCAAAAAGATCATTAAAATTTTTTAATGTATTTGTCAATAATTTATATCTTATTATATTTTTTCTAAAACTGAAGGCTTGTTCAAACGTAAACAAACTTATCTATTTATATAAGGCTATCTTCGCAAGAAACGGCAAACGCAAAAACGCGCCGACGATAGCGAAAGATGGGAAATGATCCGAGGAATCCATTTTGACCATTTAATTTCTTAAATTACAATTATTTAAAAAGATATAAGTTAAAAATGATAAAAGGCACAATTCGTATGCATTGTTGTAACAATGAAGACATGGTTTGGCCAGTTTGGCTGAAAATCGATTTTCGACGCTAATTTTTGACATTGTTATAACAATAACATTCTCACAACAATGCGGACAAATAAAAGTTGGCGCCCAAAACCCGTTTTCTACAGCTTTTCATTAATATCTTTTCAACTAATTTTAATATCCGAATATAAATGGTCAAAACGGATTCCTCGGATCATTCCCTAAATTTTGATACCTTCTGCTAGTTTCTTGAGAAAATTGGGATATATACATAGATACGTTTGTCTACCTACGAATTTTAATAGTGTAGGTAAAAGAGTTGCGGATCTAGTCAGCAGTTTTGTTTTGTGCATGATTCCGCGAGATGTGAACTGAATGCACAAATTTTCCTTAACTTTGAACAGAAAGCAATATTATTATTTGTATTTTTACAAAGATAAAGTTATGTAAGTATTTTTGAATGTTATTAATTTCTTCCTGTAAATAATTTAATAAATTAGACAAAATTATATATATATATATATATATATATATATATATATATATATATATATATATATATATATACTTATGTTAAATTTAATTTTTATAAAATAACCTTACATATTATTTATCAATATCATCTTCATGTATTCTTTTCAGGACATAAAAGTTAAAATTGTAATTCATTGAAGTATAGATATTTCACATTGGAGTGGGGTGGGGGGTCATAATCAAGTTTTTGATATAAAAAGGGGTCCATGTGAAAAGTGAATTTGAGAACCACGGTGTTTGAGTATATCTGTGTGAAATATTGTCTCAATTAATATTCACAGTCTCATAAAAAATCATTTTTATTTAAGAAAAAATAATAAATTTTAATGATTTTAGCCTCTTTTCTTTCCCCGACATCTTTCAGACAACAAAATCTTTTCAAAACAAAAGTATTTTTTCCCTTCTCTTCATTACCTAGATGTTTTTATAAACCATTTTTGAAAGAAATTCTTTCATCCGCATAAAAAGCTAAGTAATCATTTTTTTTTTATCTTTTCTCTCTCTCTCTCTCTTTTTTACAATTTAAACTACGCCACGCGTTTTTTCATTTGTTTCCCTCACCCAAAAGCCACCTCGACGCTTCCCCGTTCGATTTTACGTCTCTCCGTGATCGATGTCAACAAATTCACGACGACGCAAGCAACACCGAAGGAAAGGGAGGGAAAAAATCGCACCAAGTGTCCGTCCCAATCGACTCTCTCTTGTCGCGGTTTGGCAAGGCATGTCCCCGCGCACAACATTCTCCCTTCGGACTCTATTTTCGTCCCCCAGTGATGCGGAGAAAATGGTTATGTCTTGGCACACTGCCAGCGGCCTTCAAAGTCAACCGCCGTCTTCCAGATGATATACTTTTTTGCACTCACCCCTCACAATTATGTAGAACACGCTCTGACGCCTTCCATCAATGCGCCCGTAGAGGGAGCATTTCTTTTCTTTCCCTCCACGCCAAATGGAACTCCTGTTCATTTGATCGTTTAACGATATGGCATTGATTTAGTATTCAGGCCTCAAAATGAAGTGGCAGATTTATTCGGGCCCCCTCCAATGTTGCTGCTTGACTTATTCATCGGGTAGGGGTCTTTATTACGTGTTTACGACTTTTGCGCCTCTATAAATTTTTAATCTTTCTATTGGATAGCAGGGAACATAATTAGCTTTGTATTGGGTTAAAAATGTTTAGTGATGGTCCTCTTTCATGATTCTGTAGGGTAAGAAATGGAATTATTTATCTTTATGGTAGATTCTTATCACCAATGTTTTCTTTTTTTATAGCGATCTTCTCTTTTCTTTTGTTACACCAGACTGTTATATTGGTATTAAAAGGGGTTTTTTTATGGTGTACTTATATTTTATTCTTCATTAATAATGTTATCGTTATTATATGGGTACTATACAGCTTTCCTCTAAAAGTGTATTTTAGCCTGCTCTCTGTAAAAAATTTGTAATAATAGGACTAGAAACGAACGAGAAGGTTAATGTAAGATTACTCTGAAAATTGAAACTGTCTTAAAGTTTAAATTATAATTTGCGCTTTTCAATTTCATTTTTCTTATATATTCTCAAATTATAAATCCCTCAAAATATGAAGATAGACTTTAATTGTTTCCTTTTCTTTATTTTTAACATTACTGTTAACCGAAAAATAAGAGAAAACTGCTGTAAAATCTTATCCGTTTGTTCTGTCGGGTTTAATTTAAGCAGTAAAAACTATTTTACAAGAAATATCAAAATGGAAAATGCTGATACTTTTTTAGAAAAAAGCGAAAAAAAAGTCAAATTTTTACTCTACTTAAATTTGTTTCAATTAAGAGTACTTATATATTTTTATAGACTGAAAATTAAAGGGAGAATATTTTATAACATATATATTTTAATTAGGAAAAAGAAAAAGTCGTTATGGAATCGGATGACAAAACTACATTCATATATATATATATATATATATATATATATATATATATATAGGCACTTCATATTGCATCTTATACTTAAAAAAATATCTCTCAAATAATTCTTATTTAATAAAGTCAATGAAAACAATTAGGCAACACATTTAACAATTAGTTAATTTAACTATTTAAATTAGACGACAGATTTAAAATGTATGATAATTGCAATAAAACAAAAGCATATCTCAAAGAGATATAACAATAGCCCATGTAATTACTTATAAAAAAATTTTAAACCTCTACATAAAAATAACAATCCTAATGGATTTATCCTTCTCCAGGTTTACTGCAAGGATAAACACTTGATTTATATGGCAATACATTTAGAGAAACACTTAATATTCTCTGTTCAGTCAGTCAAATACGAAGAAGGGACGTTACGACAAAAATGTAAGCATAAGTAATTTCGTCAAAATATATGTTACGGAAAGAACAAAGGAATGGTGATATAACCTTTTAAACTTTTTCTGATGTTCACCTTGAAGTAAATGTTGCTGAAAACATAATCTTACGTCTAGTTTTTATAAATATCTTTTAGTTATTCTGTTTAGAACAAAAGCACTATAAGCACATTTCGACCACAATACTTAAGTAAATATAAAATAACTGTAAGCAAAAGTTTTCATGAAATCAATTTTGGCGAACTGGAATTCAACTCCTAACTAATTTAAGAAACAGCAGATGAAGTTCGTTACACATCATCTCCTTTTTCCAAAATAAAGTTAAAACTAAGAGCATGTAAGAAAATGTATCAAGCGAATTGCAATTTCACGCAAAACAGAAACAGAAACAGGGTACTCACCTGAACTTACTGCAGGGGTGTATGACCCAGTGGCCTGCCGCTTTTTGCCGTATCCTTTCTTTCATGAGCGCTTTTTTGCTGCCGAACAGCTTCATGGCGAGCTTGTTGTCGGAGGGCTGAAAGAGGGCCTCCAGCTGACTTCGCATGAAGGAGGCCTTCGCCTCGCCGATCACAGGGCCCAGCTCCTCTTTGGGAGTGCCGTACAAGGAGTCCCCTTCCGCCTCCTCCTGGACAAACACGAGGGTCACCGATCATCAGAAAAAGACACACAAAAATGTTCTTATGAAAAATTGCTAGATCGCACTACCGTTTTGGCATGCGGTGACGTGCGGGTGTAGACAAAACAAAACTATGCTTTCGGAATGAGAGAGGGTTGAACTTGAATGTTTTGTTACTCA
This sequence comes from Trichonephila clavipes, assembly GCA_019973935.1. Lineage (NCBI taxonomy): Eukaryota > Metazoa > Arthropoda > Arachnida > Araneae > Nephilidae > Trichonephila > Trichonephila clavipes. The sequence goes on along the minus strand of BMAU01019416.1, from coordinate 2,256,663 downwards.
ACCAAAACGAATTTTTTTAACTCAAATTTTTATGAAGGGTTAATTCGGATAGAAATTACCTAAGCAAATATTATATTGATGAGACGCAACGTAGAAAACAGAGTAAGATTTCTCTTCGTTTCTGATCAATAATTTAATTTAACAAATATGAAAATAAAGGAAATGCTTCAAGTAAACGTTAATTTACCATTAAATTCGACAATCGTTTAAATTTAAGTTAGAAAAAACAATTAACACCTCCTGAGAAATTATTATCATTACTATCATTGTAAATAGATATTACTGAATTAAAACTAGCTCTGACGTTAATTATATATAAGCATAGTAAAATAATATTAATCATATACTTCAAAAGCAGAAGCAAATCTAAGATTCAAACACCAATACTTTGTAAAGTCAAGAAACGAAAAAAATCGAATTTTATATCTTACTATTGCTGACATTTGTAGAGTTCTGTCAGGTTATGTCAGAGGATGGTTTCACTGTTTTATTAATAAATACTGAATTTGTTTACATACCATAAAAATAACAGCGAACACAGATAATTAATAGTCATAACCACTTACGAAGGTCGTTGCAGCTAATTACAGTTTTGCAGACTGATTTCTAAGAATTAAAACAACGTCCTGGTTTTAAAGTACCGGCAGGAAATTATCGATTTTCTTAACCATAAAGTAATTTATCAATTGCATACAAAAACCAAAAATTATAAGATTAGTAAAAAATTGTTTCCAATCAAAATGTTAATTATCCTCATGAAAAGCTCTTATAGTTAAAATTGTAGAGCGACATTAATTTTTATATTCAAAGCAAAAAAAAACCCAGCAAAATCTAATATTGGATGGAGCAATGGCTGATTTATGTTTGTTATGGGTTATGATGTGCGCAATTACAATAATCACGCTTAAAAATATTTAATGAAAGTTCTTATGACAAAATAATAAGAAGAATTCTGGACTACACAAATAGGGCGATTTTGTATCTGAATAAATTATTAATAATTTAGTAATAGGTGAAAATTATACTTGAATCATTATAATTTGTATTATAGTAAATATACAGATAGTGTTTACTTGTTTTAAATTCAAAAAATAAATTAATATACATTTTACCCAAATATTACTTAATAAATAATATTATGTTTATAATATTATCCTTTTCATTTTAATGTTTTTTCCAGTCCTTATTTATTGTTAAAAACACGTGTATAATCATCATTATATCATAATTTAATACATAAGATAATGAAAATATACTATTTATATATGCTTCAATATATTAGCAAACATATTAATACATATTATTCAAAAATAACATATGAATGTGCTAATTTATGTATATGAACTTAATAAAAAAATTTTCAACTAATCCTTATATTTATAAATGCTAATGATAACAATAAAATTGAAAACAAATATTCTGAAATTAAATTGAAGTTTTAAATAAATCCAACTCTTACTTGTAGAATTTGAAAAACAAGGAATTCAACCATCAGTCCCAAAGGTAGTACATTTTAAATCCTTCAACTCTTACAAATAAGAAATATTTGCTTATTTCTCCACAAAATATTATTAAAATAATTTACCGTAATTTATAGAGATGATCTCTAAAGTCTGTACAAACGTCTAGTAATGCTATCGAAGCTTCTCTAGCATTATTAACAGTAATTAAACACAAAAATCAACTTTGAACTTAAATAACATACACTTCTACTCCACTGAAAAATAATCCTTTAAACATAAATAAGACATTATTTTCACCTTCTATTATTTTTCACTTAATATTCACTTAAAAAGAGGTTTGATAACAATTTCCTCGAACTTCAAGGCTTTTATAATTCATTCCGAACAAAACTGCTACATTTACTAATTTATAATTACTGAACAAAAATACATCGTTAAATTATTAAGATAGAAGTCCAGATTCAAACTCAAACACACGGACTCTCTTTCCTATTTCTATACTCAGAAAACTTTGACTTACATTTAAAAAACGCGTATTCCACTTTTAAAATCATACTCAGTGTTGATGCTTGTATTGGAAGGAGGCCCACAGCATTCTGTCTCGATAACAGAATATTTTCTTAAGTAGAACGAATCTTTCAAATATTTTTTGTGTGCCCTGAAATGATTTCACTACCCTTTTTCTTGTGAATTATCATTAACACTGTAAAAGTTACTCCTCTTTACTACTTAATTCATTATAGGGGGGAAATGAGTATCCAAATTTCATCGACTCGCTGAAGTCTATTTTAGTTCATAACACTCATTCTTCATTTCCTTTTACAGGTTCTCCAAAGACTGAAAAAAGAAGTTTAAACACAATGCATTTTATGATTTAATATTTGACTACATTAATGGGCAACTTTTGCCTTTTTTAAGATAATCAAAAGAATTATCTTACTAAAATACTGAAAATTCAAAATCTAGATTAGTGTTTGGCACACATAGAGTTTTATATTTTTTAAACTGTAAAAAAACTGCAAACACTATTCCTTCGCATAAAACACATAACAAGTTCATCCAAAGATAAACGCAGTATTCATACCACAATATGTTTACATAAACAGTTTCTTAACAGTTCATCTATTTACCAGTGTTTTTAAAGACTGGAAACTACACAATTTTTAAATTTCAGAACACCAATCTCAAACTAGCACAACACAGGGCTACAAAATTTCTAGCATCATTCCCCTTCCCCTCTCTTAAACACTTATTCCATTCACAAAAACATATCCTACGTTTTAAATCCTTCCCCCTCTGCTGATGTATGAACTGGAAATAAGCCCACGGCGTTTCTGTCACGACAAGCTAAGAGAAGATGGCACAAAAAAAAAAAGGTCTCCGCCAAACAGCAAAGTAGCAACTCACTTTCTTGAAGTTGATCTCCGGAGTGATGTAGTCGTTGACAGGGTCCCCGAGTGCAGTCACCACAGAGTCTGTGCAAGTGTTGGTATTGTCGATGGAGATCTTGATAGAGTCGTGGCGGCACAGGGGCGGAACCATCACCTCCGCTACAGACTCTTCCGTCCCGCTGTTCACTCGTCCGTTGGCAAGGCGGAAGAAGGGCCTCTTGCCCCCCTGCTCCATGACACTCAGGCCCCTGCAAAGATGCATCTTTTTATTAGATCGAGCTACAAAATTGCAAACCGCAGGATTCTGCGGAATGTATACCCCACTTTGTGATCTATCGCCTGCAGCTGATGTGATTCATATTTCGGAAGATTCCGAAAAGAGATAGGCATGGTACGGAAGTGAGTTTTTTTTTTTTTTTTTTTGCATTTCTTAAAAATGTGTCGCTTGCAGTAAATTTTTAAGAGTAAGAAACTTTTAGCTTACAAGTGTAAGATTTGTATTTCAATCTTCTGTTTCAATGAAGTTGTATTTTCACAGTAACAGTTTTATTATTTGTTTCTCAGAAACATAATACCATGTTGTATTTTTTATCAACTTTCTGCTCAAAATATGTTCCTTATTTTCAAATTTTTTTCAAAGACCTGCGACCTCAAATTTTTACAAACAATGTACCTTATTTTTTAAAGATACTTTATTAAACTCAGGTTCATACAACTTAGATTCATCGAAATTTAGTGTATTTGATTTTCATATAATTATCAAGATTCAGAAAATACTTTTCAGAGATTCAATACAACAATTATCACTATCCAATTCAAACTCATATTTTTCAAGTATTGTTTTATAAATCAATAATTGGTCTTGCTTTTAAAAAAAATATTAAACTTTACTTATAAAATTTGAGTAATTGCAAAATCAGAAATTATTTTAACTTTAGTTTTGAATTCTTAAATTATTCAGATACAATGTTTTGCTTTGCATTGAATCAACTACAGAGAAATTTTTTAAGTGTAAAGGGGCAAAAACATTGGTTTATACATCATAGGGAAAATTTATTTTTTTGTTTTTAATAAGCTGCTATGTACTTGAAAAAAAATAGTTATTTTCGTGAATAATAATTATAAGTATGTATAAAGTTATTTATAATTTTGAGAAATATGTGAGTTTTTTAGTTTTAATACAAAATTACCTATAAATAGGCTTTTAATATTGAAAATTTTCATATTGATAATTAAATCTGATCTTTATATGCATTGGCAATTCATTTCAAAACGCGTCTGTTTTTTACAGAGGACATGCGATACTTTTAACATGTCTGCTAGTACAATTGCATAAGTACAAAACTCTTCATGTTTGAAAATATAAAAGTTAATAAATACAAGTTAAAAACATATAAACAAAATAAACATGATAGTTATATTTGAGGAATATAAAAGCACACTCGATGTGATAAATATTTTGGTACGTTAGAATTTTTTTTTCTGAAACACACTGATTCACGAAAAAAAAAAGAAATACTATCGGTGTGTATCGGAAATTTCTCGTATGAAAAATTGCATTGTTAAAATTGAAAAAATTTTGTTATCATTCAAATAATTTCCTCATTGGTGCATTTATTCTTGGAATAAATTCAGCAATCATAACAGTTAAAAAGTTGAGAACATGTTGAAATCCTAAAACGTCGATCGAGAATTTTTGCTTATCACAAGGTTCAATAAATGGTGCACACTAAATAAGATAGAACTGTTATTTGATGTCAGGAAAAGCAATTGCTATTTATAGATATCTTGCCCAATTTTAAGAGGAAAATACCCCACTGGCGTTGTTGTCGAGCATCTTTATAAAATTTATTGAAATAAATCTGTTTTTTTAACGATATCTTTGACTTTTTTTTATTTAAGCTCTTATCATATCACTTTTTTTATAATTTTGTTCCAAGTGTAACAGTTTTTATTCAGTCTTCTAAAAATACCAAAATTTGGAATGCAGAGCAAAATAAAAATATTTTTTATTAAAAAAAAAGCTTGAACTATTCCATTTTTTTAAGAAATAGTTTGTGAGTACTCATTATTACTTCTTCCAGATTTGTGATACCTTTTGAATCTCAAAACAAAAATATATTTCTTTCGTATTATCCAGAAAGGGTAGGAGAAAGAAGAAACTTTTAGATTTCAAAACAACAGGATATTGAAGTATTCTGTTTAGACTGTTATAAAATTGTAAATGTCACATGCACAGTGCATCAATTGATGTGCATAATTATAATTCAAATTAAAAAAAAATACTCATGATTTCAAGATAAATTAAGTTAAGAAAAACAATTATATATATATATATATATATATATTCTACCCGGGTGCGGGTAGAAAAGAGTTTGACACCCACCCATGGTTTGGGTCATTCAAAACAGAAGAAGCAAAATCAAGGAAAACACAAGATTATTTTTTGTTTTATCTTTACTAATTATTTGAAAGAATATGTTTCATTCTGACAAATTGCGTTGTAGAGATCATTTAAACAATGTAGTGATCATTCAATTTAAGAAAAAAACACCAACTTGTGACATGACTTCAGAGACATTTAAGTACAGAAAAGATTTTACATAAAATGTGCGTTTAAAATACATCTTAAACTATGGCATAGTATGAACCAAAACGTTAAAAATAATTACAAATATTTTTTAAAAAATTTTCATTAGTTTCAAACATTTTAGGATGTTTTAGTTCTTCCTTGACAAAGGGCATATTACATACAGTCATCACACTACAAGAGTTGGATATTACGCAACATCTAGCCATCGTCATCAACCGTTATAACCCTTCGCATACAGCATTTTCTTATTGGACAAATGGATTCACTTCGCCCAACCATTTATAGAAAACTATTTTTCGAAAGTTCTTCTCATATTCCTTTTCTCTCTTGCAGTGCTTCTTCTTCCTTAGCTGGGATAAAATGTGTCACGTACAGTACATTGCAAGTACATAAATAAAATTCACCTTTGAGTTTTACTTGGTGAACGACAGTTTTTGTCTGTGCACTTCCAAGAAGTTTGTTGTTCGATATCAATGAAATATGCAGGTTATTGATCTCATGCAATCTATTTCCTTAGTTGAATAATTGCAAGAGAAAAAAAATTGGAGAGGAAATATATCGACCTTGCTTGAACCTGTTCCGTGGAGAACGATGGGTTGTTTTTGTTTCGCATTTTCTGCTTTTTGAGGCAGTATTTTATTTATGCATGTTGCCTGATGTAAAACTTTTTGAACTTTTGCTAAACAAATAACATCCCTATATCCATACTTCCGTCTGTTTCTTGTTGTTATTGGATTACGCTATTCTAACATTTATCTTCACACTATTTTGTTTTACATTTTTCATTCCTTCGGAAATGCACACTCATAAAATGCGAGTATACCAAGATAGCATTTAGGAGTTTGCTTACTGAGAGTACTACTTTGACCTCGATGATTTTCTCTAATAAAATCATAACATAAATTTCGGGTCGCTTGACATCGTTTCCAGAAACAAAACCTTAAAATACTGCTTTCTAAAAACAAGAATTTTTCAAGCTGTAAGATTGATTTGGTTTGCTTTTTAAACTATCAAATTTAATTTACAGCATATGATAAGAGCTACTACATTGCAGCCAAAGACCAGTATTTTAGTAAGAATTCAAATATTTGTGTGTGTGATTTTCATTGTGATCTACTAGCACAGGGATTCTTAAACTTTCAATTCCCCCCTTTGTGCTATCTTGACATCGCGGAATCCCAAAATCTTGAGCACCCCTCCTTGACTCCCAACATATGAGTGAGGGATTTAAAGATTCCTCAACAATGCTGCCTCTGCAACTTATACAGACTTTTTAACATTTCTTTTTGTTTCCTTTAAGAAAACAGTAAACATTGAATTAAAAATATTAGGTTGCAGTAATGTCTATGAGTAGTTGCAATCAATAAAAAACTGAATTAATATTCTTGATCGAAATACTTGTACTAGTAGTTTTTTCATTGGCGGCAATTTAGTGATATATAGCATAGGATGGCACATTTTTCTCAGTTTTTCACGAGGCCTTTCAGAAAATGTAAAAGAGGGAAATCCCCTCACATTAAATGATGTCCTTTCGCGGAGGAAGGCGCTGGAGATTTCGGGGTCTATGGACCACAGTTTAAGAGCCACTGTTCTAGTATATAAAGAAAATACTTCGACAAACAAAATAGAAAAATCATTTTACAATGTGCTGCACTGCAAAATACTGTCTTTTATTTGGTCCTATAAATTATCTTTGATCCTTTATTAGCATTCTCTATTTTATATAATGAATATTCCAACTTTCATTGAACTCTTTATTATGTTTGTACTACATTTAAGAACAAATCTTTTAAATTACGGTAGATTTTTTAAAAAAATTATTTTGAAAATGTGATAAAAAAAATTAGATTTTTTAAAAAATTTTCATTGATATTTTGCCGAAATATAACAATAGATATTTCACAAAAAGTTTTAAATTAATTAATGCATTTAAAATGCAGTTTGTTTAAGTTAAAGAAAATGATAAAATACTCCAGAATGTTCAGAAATGGTACAATATTTAAATTGCAAATAATTATGAAAACTTAAATCATATTGCGCTGATATTTAATTTTATTGAATTATTAACTATAAAAACAGCAAGAAATTAGATAGAAAACAATTTTCAAAATGAATTAAATAACTTTGATTTATTTTTACAATTACCAAGCTCTAAAATGTAATTTTTCTTCTGTGCAAAATAAATTTAAATACAAGAAAAAATTTCGTTAAAATCATAAAATTCATGTTTGTTAATTATGAAATACCTTGATATATAAATGAATTATTAGTCCTATATTATTTTAGACTGAAAATTTTTTTTAATTCGATCTTAAATCTGAAAAGTGTCAGAAAAATGTTTTTCAACGATTTGTTAACTTTTTTTAATCAACCAAATATTTTTTATTGTGATCCTCAACCAAAATATGCTTTTTGTGGTAGTATAGTTAGTAATTCAATAAAATTAAATATCAGGGCAATTTGATTTAAGTTTTCATAATTATTTACAATTTAAAGAATGTACCATTTCTGAGCATAGTGAAGTATTTTATCATTCTCTTGAAAATTGCGCATTTCAGTAAATGAATATAATGTTACAGAAACCTTTATTCTTTAAAATAAAAAAAAATCCATTTAAAATTTTATAAAAAATATCTAACAACATATGCATACTTTTTATATTCTCTGATCTTAGTTCTAATTAAATAATTTAATATCAATAGCAAAATTTCGTTGTAAAATTTTGAGAAAAAAATAATGAAATAATAAAATTTTATTCAATTCTTAAGCAGAAAGCTACTCGAAATTTTATTTGATTTCAACTGACTTCAAATTTTTAAGGTAACTCGAGGGTTATTGGTGACGTCATCGTAGTTTCAAACTTCATCCAAGTGACGAGGACAACACCTGAGCTGGCATCCAACTTTCAAAAGTTTCAAATGACTCCAACGTGAGGATTTTGAGCCAGATAAATTTAACGTGCATCAACTCATCCTCATGGCGGGTTTTCAATGACCCCAGGACTCAAACTCACAATTCGAGAAAGCCGGCCATACAACTATGATCACACAGCTATCGTGGGCACGAAAGCTATTTCAGACAAATAAAAAAATACTTATTATTAATGATGATAATAATAAATATTTTGTGTATTATATATACATATGTACAAAATATCAATGAGTAATAAAAAATAACAGTTCTTTGTTTTTTTAAAAAAAATCCTTTCGATGTTTGATCTGATCTACATTAACCTTAAAAAATTAGTATTGATTGCAGGTATTGTTTAAACAGTCCATTTAATTATATTCTATAAAGTCTACGGAATTCGTTCCGGACTATGGAATTTGCCGTAGACATTCTCTGTAACATCACTAAACTTAATTTTAAATGTCACGCACTTTAAACTTTCAGTAAAAAAAAGCATATTCGTTACGATGATAAACACAACTCCCCCATGTTTCTTGAAAGAAAACGGAGAAGAAACGTCAATCTTCACTTAAAATAAAACGTGCAAACTGCTTTATAGCAGTTAAATTTTCATCAACAGTTTAAAAAATAGATAATTTATTCTCTACTTTGTTTATGAGTGACTTACATCTACTCACGAAACGGATGTGGCTATTTTAGAACTAAATTTCGAAACCCCGATGAGAGCACTGCTATTGAATTTTAGAGTAAAACATAAAGGTCTTCGCCAATGATAATAATCTTATTTTTTAAATGTCTTAAGTTTTAGTGAAAATGAAATTTAAGTCACATTCAAACGCTTACTTATTAACTTTTTAGTGTGTATTCTTATGGGTTTGAAATTCAAAATAACTTATTCAACAAAATGTTTAAAAAATACAAAAAAAGAAGGAATCAAAATATATATATTTTAGCCGATCCTAAGAAGAGTAATTCTGCAAAAATGTATTAAAATCGGTATAGTATGTATGAAAATCCTTTAAATTGGTGTTTTATTTAATATCTGGAAAATACAAAATTATTACAAGAGGAAAATTAGTAAATTATTCAAAGTGTTAAAAATTACGCTAAAATAAACACCTAACCCTTTAAAACCCAGTTCGCACGATCGTCGCGTATTGGTGCGGTGTCAATATTCTTTTATCCCTTTAAGAGATCCGAACTATTTTTAGCTTTAAATATTACATCCCCCCCTGGTTATTAACACACTGTTGAGCCAAATGACACAGGAAAAATAATAATAAATTTTGCTACCCCTTTGGAAATTGGAGTGTTCCAGCATGAACGTAAGGGCTGGGTCTTAAAGAGTTAGTTAACTGTTGTAAATAAATTTAGTTAACTGTTGATGTAAAATTCGTAAGTTATTCTTAACATTTCTAGAGGTTTTATATTTAACATAAAAACACTTAACAAAAGTTTTGTTTTATGTCATGAACACTTTTTAGAAAAATCACAAAAAAATATAAAAATAACATTTTTTCAAGAGCTGTTAAGGAATATTTAAAAAACTGTAACTGCAGTATGATTTATTAATACTAAAAGAAATTAACTGATAATAGGGAAAAATAATTTCAAAATGGTTATCATTTGAAACTATTTACTATTTTTCCAAAAACTATAAATAAGCTTCTGCCTTCGTATTTACAAACTTAAGGTTTAATTATTTTGTCTCTTTGGTTTTCCCGGCAACTTCTTTGTGAATTTTCTAATTTTAAATTCAAATAATACAGATTCTTAGGACTACAATCGTAATCAACACTAACAAAAGAGTAATGTAAATACAAATATTCGGAAAGGGTCGCGGTGAATAATTCCCTCCAGGTGATTTTGAATGGATGTCACTTTTTTATAAAAATATTGTTAATTTATTCAGGTTACCACAGATGTTGCATATTTATACAAACTATGTTAGTTGAAAATGGGATAGCATAAGGAGAAATGAAATAACATTATTTTAAAAACAATTCTTATAATACCGAATTCGTAATTAAGAATACTTTTTCCTAATAAGGAATAATATAAATAGAGAAAATACGCACCTTGTTCATTCTTGTCTTACAAAATTTGTTCTAAAATATTTTATTTCATAATTTTTTTTTACGAAGCACAATGAACATATTATCCAGTTTCATTGGTTTAAGGTTTTATATCATTCATCATGCAAGAACAAAATATCAATCTTAGTTTAAAATTTTAAAAATTTTAAGCTTTTATAATTACTTCATTGAAGTTTTTAAATTAGATTAAATTTTCATTCGAAACATTTTTAAATGAACTTTCTTATATCTTCAAATAAGAATTTTAAATTCAAATCAAGCAAAAGCTAAAATTTGATCTGCGTAGTCACACATATAAAACAAAAATACTTATATTTATTTAAATGTATTTCTATCCTTAACTTAAACATCGGGTGAAGAGAAAAAGAATAAGAAACTCCTAATTGATATAATAATGCTCAAATTCCTAAAACCACTTATGAAATTGAGGTGAACATTTTTCCAAGTGACTAAAATGTTTTTAAAAGGATACACTATCTGCCTCGGTTGCGACGCTAACCACAATTTATGATTAATAGAGCAATTATTTTAAGACGAAAGGCGACAAACCCTCAGGGAAATGTTGGCAAAGGCTCAGGATGTTTTTAATTTGCAAATCCTTCTTCTTTCCTTTTTCTCCCCCTCCCATTCTTTTCATTTCCCGTCACTTTTTCTTAACCAAATACTAATAAAAAGTGCACACTTCCATTTTTTGACTATTTAGGTTGTTGTAAATGGTTTTAAGGAAACACTTGACATTAAATTGAATAAATGCATATAATAAAGTACTCTGGCTGGTTTTTAAAGAATATATTATAAAGGGAAAAATGTTTTTTAAAAAGTACTTTGTCCGTTTTTTTTTCGTACGTGTATACTATAATAAAAATAAATAAACATTTCAAACTGTAATAATTATGTAGAATAAATTTTATTCTATGCATTTATTCATAGAATTATTCCTATTTAATATTTTTAACATCAATGTAGTGTTGTGTCAAAATTAGCGAATGTACGCAATGAAACTGATATTATGTTGTAAAGTTGATGAATCCTGCTATTTAAAAAAATTGGCTTTAAATTATGAAACAATTTTGTGAGTGGGAAAAAGTTAAGAAAAAAAATATAATCAAAATATAGTGCTATTTAAGGTATTTTGGAAACAATATTTAAGTATGTGAACACTTTAATTTATAACCACTGAAAAGCATTTTTGAGGATAACATTTCAATAGCAGTAAAGAAATTTTAAATATTATAATGAATATTATAAATTATTTATTTCATTAGTAATTTTTGAAATATTTTAAAACACAAAAACATCGATATTAAAATGCTGTACAATACTAAGGAATCAAATTACTTTCTTTTTACTCTTAAATTGTGTATTTTTCATACTTAAATAGAAAACTATGTAGATTTTATTCTAAGGGAATTCTTCATAACCCTTTTCGAAACGATGCGGTTATGAACACTTGCTTCGTTTAACGCCACTTGGATTTATTTATATTTTCATAAGCAAAAAATATTCAAAGTTTTATTAACGTATTTTATTTTAAGTGCTTTAAAAATTTCTCAAATATTTATTCTATATAAATAGTGGGGAATGCAATTAATAATCAAAATATACATTTGTGCTTGAGTTGAGTTGTGTATATGTCTAAATAAAAACTGCTAAAAACTTAAAACAACTAAATAACAGAAAATATATGAGGCTTTAAAATACTTAATATATGAATATAAAATGAGTAAGGCTTAAAATGATTTTTAGTACTTAAATATTAACTCAAAAAAATGTATTTCTATCTTGCAGGAAAGTCTAATTTTCTACATAATTCTTTCTCTTTTTAGCAATTGTAATCATGTTATCTATTTTTTTCCTTAAGAAATTGAGCATTGCAGTAAAAATTCTTAAATTTTAAAATACAATATTATTTAATACTAAACGTTTTGTGTGTTTTGATATTTAATTATTATTATTATTATTAGAACAATTTGAAAGTTTTTATAGAAAACTTTTCTATTCTTTTGTAACATTATGAAAAATTTGTGCTGAAAATAGAGTGCTAAAAATCAAAAAGGTTTTGTATTATGTTCTGAATTGTAACAATTACTTTTTGAGATAAATTTTATGCTTCTGAATGCACATCAACGAATTTAGAGAAGCCCATTAAAAAATTTTCATTTAAAATCTCAGTTATTTCTAAAAGATTCATAAGCAATTCCCCAATACCTTCAACACCAGCATAAAAATCAAAGTTTCAATTACTGCTTTAATATTAGTTCAAAAGTTCCTTATTTAAAATTTTTTTTATTTTTATTTATTACTCTTATCTCATCATAATTTCTATTAATTTGAAAAAAATATATGATATATATTCTTATAACTAACCCTTAATACGTTGAAAGTAATTTATTTATCGATTCCAATGATTTCAAGTTAATAGTATGTTGAAAATTTTTCCGGAACGTAAAAATCGTTAGATATAATGTTTTTAAAAATTCTTGATATAGTAGAAAATAATTTCTTGCGTACAACAGTAGAAATGTAAATTGGGCGGGGGGTACTTAATGAAGATTCTAGTTTAACAAATATTATTCTGTCAAAAGTTTTGTCTTTAGTGTTGTTGCTGTTACTAATGCTACCTGTCTGACGTAGTCAGATCGAGGCCCACGAAATTCATCGTGGCAAGGGGCTAGATGCATGCCTGTCGTTGGCTATACCCATGATCTTCAAACAGGAGACAGTACGATTTTACTCAGTTTCCTCCCCCCAATTTGGAGGGAGAACACCCTGGGGATCAGGGCCTCCCACCTCTCATCCCCCCTGCCACCAACCTCACGAGAGGACTTGCGGCTCGACGGCTGTCCGACGAAGAAAGGTCGGTAACTTTTTTTTGACGAATTTTTGAAAATTCGAAAAGTCTGAAACAAGTAACGTTTTTCCCTCCGTTCTCGGACGCATCTTTTCGGAGGCAGAGCTTCGAAAATCGAAAAAGATGCTCGGCACGACGAGACGTATCTGTGATATTGTTTTCGTGCTGAAACTCCCGTTAACGACGGAGTTAGGAGGGCCCCGGGTGAATTGGGGCCCACCGATCGACGGGCCCCATGCCGCGAAGGCACTATACACTTACAAACATCCATGTCTTCTCCGGAATTCGAAGCCAGGCCCTACGGCACAGCAGTCAGTGTCGCTTACCACTATACCTGATGGGCGACTTTGTTTTTAGTAAATAACAGTATCAGAAAGGGTTGCTAAATATATTCAAAGGACAATATAGAGTGTGTCTTTCTGATTTACTTCCATAAATGTATAGTTTCATTTACGTTTATGTTCTTGACTGCATTACCTGTATTATTACTGTATCGTACTTGTCGTGAATTACAGCTATTAGCTGGAATTTTGTCTTTTTCTACAAGAAAGTGGTAGTTACTAAAACACGTTTCCAGAAAGTACGCGAACCCTTAAAGACTGAGAACCACAAATGGGAAGGAATTAAGAGAAAATCCCTCGCTCTGCTCCAAGAAATCCTTAGGCACAATGCGCCGTCTTTAAAAATATTCGCCTTCCGACGACGGAGTGTCGGAGGATTCTTCTCCGTAATGATAAGGAGCAGCAATCTTTGAAAGTCTGTGGAACGTCATGTGTCAGCGCTGCTTTGCGAAATATTACTTTAATCATTCCGGACTTCCGTTTACCTAAAGCCTGCCAAAGGAGGAATTCATGCAATTGCCTTAATTTGTCACGCAAGATCCGCCTCGAAATCGAACCAAGGTTCCTAGTTAATGCTGGCAGAGATCTTGGATGCACTTAGTACGAAAAGGATAGTGCAACAATAGTAATAGAAAGTTTTGTTTGGGCGAGGGGGGTTAATGTAATTTCAATTCTAAAGTTAACTTACTGAAAAATGATGGAATTAAAAAGAATAGAATGAAAAACATTTCTTTCGTCTAAAAGTGAGACTAAGGATTTTTAAATTCTGCAAGTTCTGGAAAAAAGAAGGGAAAATATCCTTAATTCTTATTTAGATGGATAAGTTGCATGTTCCACGTTTATGCTTTAAACTTATTTTAGGCTACGAACTGAACATAATTGCTTTAAACCTTTGAAAACTGAGAGGATATTTACACTACAAATATGATCCTTCACACTTATATAGCCATAGAAAAAGTATTCGTATCCTTCATATGACTGTTTTATATAGCGCTTTAACCTCAATTAATTTATCTCTGTCAGACATAAGTATATTAGAATTTTCTAAGTCATCATCTGAATGGAATGAATTTATTTTGTAAAGCCTTTTATGTAATATTCTACTTCACAATACGCGATTATTCTTTGGAACTGGCAGCGATTATTAATGATAATACATAGCAAAAGTTGAACTATAATTTTAGAAGTTGATTTTGGAATGCAAAACAAGAAAACAAATTTATAATCAATCTTACAGGGGTAAATAAAATTAGTATAAACTTTCATCGAACTAAGCCGATAACAGTCTTAAGATGTTATTATTCAAATAACGCTTAAAAGCGGAAAGTTCGTGACAAAAATGAATATGATATTTTTTTCCAAATTTTGTTCTGAGTGTAAACAGCAAGGGTGGAATAGACGTAGATGTGCTCTTGCTTTTCTACTCACTCTCGTCATCAGATGAGTAGTTATTTTGTGAAAGTACCTAGTAATTTTTGCAAGAGCGTAGTTCGGTATAATTTGTTGTTGTTGACTAAAACGATGAAAATGAATGTCTTTGCCTCCTCTTTGAGTGTCAGAGCTTTGCTGATTGATTTGTTTACTTGAAAGGGTCAATCGATTGACAGAAATTAAATGTTGCGATACCTTGATTCTCTGACAGTAACCTACTTATAACTGAATAAATGCTTCGTAGAACTGGAAAAAGAAGTAAGCCTATAATAAAGTGTAAACGAAATATAATTCTTTATGCATGTTTAAAATTCCTGGACGAAATAACATTTAACAATCAACAATTCATACTCGCTATCGATTTATTATGAAAACAAAATGTTCAAATATGTAGACTGAAAAAAATATCTAAAATAAATTATGAATTTCAGGAAAAACATATTTATACATATTTATTTTCTCACCAAAAACTTCTTTTAAAGCTATAAGAAATTCGTTAATGTATATTTACAACTGTTACTATTAAATGTCATACTTTATGAATGTACCTGTTGACTTTTTCTCATCGAGATACGAATTCCTTCATTGCAAACTAAACTTATAAATCATTTTAAAAAAATAAGCATGAATTGGATTTCCTTTTATTTGAATTAAAGACTCATCTTTTATTAAAATTATTGATTGAAAAAAAACATAGTCACTGAAAATAGAAGATTGAAATGCAACAGAGTATATATCGGAATTAAACTAAAATTATGAAGAAACAAAGATTACTTCCTCTTCTAACGTGATGCATACCTATCTTATAAAAAAGTTAAGCTAAGTTTATTAAAAGAATCAAAATGTTTATCATATTTAGTTTTTAATGTCATTAGGGTAGATGGTTTGCTATAGGTCCACCAATATTTAGACATATGCATTAAGTTATTAACTACAGTGTGTAAATGAAAAATTATCATTGATAAAAAATCTTTAAAATACGTCGTATGTTTCATATGATCTGATTTTTGTTTTTAAATAAATGCACTGTAAGAGGATCGAGAGTAACAGTGATATATTTAAATGTTTATTTTTCCCATGTATGTGAATATTACGGAACAGTATAATTATATTCATAATCATTGAAGCTTACATTAATATAATTTTTTCTCGTTTTTCATCGAAAAGTATGGAATATTCCTCTTCGATTTTCGTTCCAACAATAATAATAATTACCATCAAGATATTAACTAGCTCATTTTTAATTCGTGTAAATGATGTACATCTTCTCCTTTGTAATACAAACATGATATGGTCAATCTATCTCAATATATGATTTTCTTTAAAAACTCAATAACGTTTATTTTCTTTTTAGCTATATTTGTACCATATTTATTGTTTGCAGTGTTTTCATGCCAAATCATTTTTTATTCTTTAAAAGTGTAAGGAAAAACAAGAGGGAAAAAATATAAAAACGTTTAATCTGAAAAATTGTCTTAACGATTGCAATTCGTCACGGTATTTGAGACCTATCTTTCTGAGTTCAGCTGAGCGAGCGTATTGAAACTCATCATACGGAGCATAAAGCTTTAGAAAATAAAAAAGCTCATCAAACATTTTTTAGACTGAAATGTTACAATTATTTGTTTACCAGTAGTTTTCCACATACATTTCCTTTATATATGTATATAATTAATTATAATGAACACTAAATTGCAATAAATCTAAAGAAGCAAAGCACAAATAGATGTATAACTAAACAGTATAAGTCAAAAATAAGATAAAGTCTCAGTAGTACAATAGCAAACTCTTAGACTTAAGATCAAAAATCGCAGGTTTAAACATTGTTTTGAGGCCAACATATATATATATATATATATATATATATTGTAGATCTTTAATCTCCCAATAGAAATCGTAGATAAGTTTTTTGAAAATATCTATAAATTATATATATATATATATATATATATATATATATATATGTATACATTAAATAAACTAAACACTAATTATTTTAATAAATACATATAAAAGTCGCAATTTGTTCCGAATTTCACTTTTTAAAGTTTTTTTATAGACATGACGTATTAAAAGTAGGAACTTAATATGTGTTAGGAGAAAAATTTCCATTTTTAGAAGCATTAGCTGTTATGAATAGTAAATAAAATGTTAAATTTTTTTTCATGATTGTTATTTTCTTATGCATGCCCGTTATCTATGATTTTCTAAGTAAAAAATACAATGTATTAAAAGTCTGCTCTTGTGTTTTAGCATCAAAACTCTTAGTAGTTAAGCAGATATCAGATATTTTGTAATAATATGATCCTGAATTTATTTTTATTCATACTAGAATTAAATGGTTTTGATAATTCCTCTATAAAATGAAAATCGATTCATTTATTTATTTTTTGCTTTGCATTTCTACGAAACATTTTCCTTTCAGGAGTAAATCAGACTTATACAACATAGTATAAAAGCAGTATAAACAGAGAAGATTAAATAAATTTTTTCCCTAAGATTTCGACTCCTGTAAAAGAGACAGAAAATTCCTGTTTCATTTTATCAATTTTCCATTTTCCAACTCGATAAATCTAATCAAATTATTGCTAACCAAAGAGGAATTTTTAGCTTCTAACGGTGATTAAAAGTATGTTTCGAAAAACAGCACTAAAATAAACATAAAACGACTTCGATGACAGATTTTTTCGGCTTCAGGAAATATCACTATCGTTAGATTTGAAAGTGGGAAGAAAATACTGTGGAATTTTAATTAAGATTCTCCTGTCGTAAAAAGGCACCTAAAAATCAATTATTTGAAGTGTAAATCATTCTTCTGTTGACGAAAAAAATATATTGCTTGTTTAGATGGAGTTATTTTCAGTATCTTGCAGTGCATTTGGGAAACTTATTATATATTTATAGAATGAAAAAAACATATGTTTTCTTTCTTAAAATTCGTAACTCCTTTCATTTTTAATCAAAAGTCATAATTTTATTTTATAAACTACTTCATTAAATTAGTTTATTAATTTATTGTTTATTGAAATTTGCAAATTTTGTTTTATAAACAAGCAAAAATAACGAGATTTTTCCAAAAATCTTGATTTAATTTTACTTTCATCCAATTTTTAAAATTATATTAGTAAAGTATTTAGATGAGCATTACATTCAAACTATTAGCAATTGAAAAGAGTTAATATAGGCGCTTAGCTAATGAATCACAAACGCTATAATGGTATGGCAGTTAGTTTTTCTAAATAAACTCCAATGGGAGTTTCATTTAAATTACAATGGGTGTGTAACTAGAAATCTTCATCCATACGAATACAAGGAGGTAGTAAGAGATATGAAAAAATCAATGTAGACGTAAAGAATAAAATCTGAGAACATTAAAAATAATTCGGTGAAAAATTAGTTTATATTTAGTTGTTTTTTTTTTAATTTAAAAAGTCCCGAATAAAAATATTTTACTGTATCTTCATACAGTGGGCCACAAAAGTGTTCGTATACTTGCAATTTGCAATAAAATTTAGTGTTTTCGACTAATAAAAATTAATATATCGGAATTGTAATTTTTTTATGATATCGGCAACTTGTTCTTAATGGAATGACATAATCAATTTTTTAGGAATAGTATAACTATTATTTTTTTGAAAATTAGTAATAAAAAAGCTACTAAAAAATTATGCCACAAAAGTCTTCGTACACTTAACAAAAATCTCAACATAGCTTCAAATATTGTATTTTTTTCTTAATTTGGTACTTAGTAGGATATCTTTTAGTATCCACAACAACTTTTAAACATCTTGGTCTAGATTTAATCAGTTTTTAGTAAATTCTGCATCGATGTTCCTCTACTTCCCATTATGTGTTTATTTGTCGTGTGTTTTTTTTGCATCAAAAACTCGCTAAATATGTTTTACTGGGCTAAATAAAGTGATTGAGGAGGTGTTTTATTAATTTGGGGACAGTTATAGAGACACCAGTGGCGTACATTGAGAACAGTGCGCTTGGTGTCATTATCCTGTTAAAAAATAAAGTCGTCTCCAATATGCAAATTTTGGCCGGATAACTTAAGATTTCTCTTTAAATTATTTAAATACAGCTTGTGCTTCATAATACCATCAAAAACAACAAAATACCTAATTCTGAAGCCAATTTACAACCCCACACAGAAACACTTCCACTTCCATAGTTTATTGATCCAACTAGATTCTTGGAATTAAGTTTCAGAAAATTCAAAATTGACAGTAAATTGATTGGGATAACGGAAAATTCAACATTTTGGTTCCGATTGGTGCATAATAGTTTGTAAATGATAAAATGAGAAATTTTATCCCATGAATTTATGTGGAATAAGAACTTTTCCATCTCCATGCTGAAGCCTGGAGTTGAAGGTGTTCTTACGTAGCGTGTAAATCGGCTTCAAGATTAGGTCATTTGTTATTTTCTTATGGTATTGAGAATCATGAGCTATATTTAAATATTTTAAAAGGAAATTTCAAAATATCCGCCCGAAATTTGAATATTGGAGAAGACTTCATTTTTTAACAGAATAATCACGTCAAGCGCACTGCTCTCAATGTGCGCTATTGGGGCCTCTATAATTGTCCCCAAAATCTGAAAACACTTCTCAATTACTTTATTTAGCCCAGAAGAACATATTTGGTGAGAATTTGATTTTTTAATAAAAGAAAACATGACATATAAACACATAATGGGAAGTAAAAACAATAATCACAGAAGCATGGAGGAAAATCGATGCAGAATTTACAAAATACTGATTAAATCTATAACAAGACGTTTAAAAGCTGTTGTGGATACTAAAAGATATCCTACTAAGTACCAAATTAAGAAAGAAATACAATATTTAAAGCTATGTTGAGATTTTTGTCACGTGTAGGAAGACTTGTGTGGCATAATTTTTTAGTTGCATTTTGATTATTAATTTTTAAAATTAATAGTTATACTATTCTTAAAAAGTTGATTATGTCATTCCGTTAAGAACAAGTTGAAAATATCAGAAAAAATTATAATTCCAATATATTAATTTTTATTAGTCGAGAACACTAAACTTTATTGGTAATTGCAAGTGTACGAGCACTTTTGTGGCCCACTGTATATAATTTAATGGGCCATATATCTAGTGTTTCTCGCAACTTCATTCCAATAATTTGAGTGATTGCATAATTTAGTCACAATATTCAAGGTAGTAATAAAGGCTTTTGACTCATAGGAATATTCAAACCGTCATCCACCCACTTTACTAGATATTTCGAGTTGTTTTTGGATTTCATATTGTTTTTAAGTTATTTTGATATCGCTTTTAATTTTATTCAAAAACATTCTTTTAGTCTTCACATCTTGATTTTTTTTTAAAAAAAAAGGGTCTTGAACTTCTAAAACGGAAGTTTTTTTTTTTTTTTTTTGCTTTTATACATCCCTAACCTCTCCTCCCTCTTTGGGAGTCGATTTGCTCAAAATCCGTTCTTAGCGGATCATACACAAGAAAAGAAATACGCATGCCGAATTTCTAGTCTAATAGTTTAAAACGGGAAATTTTTTGATCTGTAATGCCTCACCCTTCTCTTTAAGTGAATTTAGATACTAATGAATTGACAACAATCTGTTATATGTGTATAATATAACTTTTGTATTAATGGATTTGTGTATTTAACGGAAAAAATTGCAAAAACTAAACAAAATACCTCTATATCTGAAAACACTACTTGTATATAACGACAATACAAATTATTTCTTTGATATTATTTAAGTTTTTCAACGGTTAAACATAAAAATTCACTTATGACTTTTTATGGTAGACCGAGGTTTACAAAATGTTCTGAAAAAAAACATAATGTTAAATTTAAAAAGTATAAGCATTTGATTAAAAACATGATCAAAATTAAAAATTAATTTGCAATTATATTGTATCATTTTTAATATTAAATTCCTAGAAATGTATCAATCTTGATAGTAAAACTTTAAAAATTGAAAATCAAACTCAAAAGAGGAGATTTAACAAGCTATCTAAGAGAAAAAAGTAGAGGAATTTTCGATATGCCTTTTGCGTTTTGTGTACTTATCCAATATCTACTGAAGGGCTTCGGAATATATATATTTTCAATTTATTTAAGATTCTCAATAAATATATCTAGATTTAATTGAGTACTGTCATCACATATTTTGATACATCTATATAATTGCATTCATTTAAGTTATATTACTTATACCAGATATATAATTTATATCTTCTTTTTTCTGTTGATATTTATAAACTTATTGAACTGAAAATAAATATCATTTTGCTTTTAAAAATTTTGCCGAATAGGTCTGGATTATTGGGACTTTTATGGAGTCACTGTTAAAGATTGGATAATTCAACAAAAGAACAGAGCATCTTTTTGAAAGACATCTTAAAGTGTATCTTATTCTTATACAACTTATATTAAATGGAAAATAAGAAACTTGAAGAGGCATGCGGCTAGATTGTAGCTCCAAATTTCCATTCATGGAAACGCGAAAAGTTTATAAACAGAAAAGTATGTTTATTCAATATTTTCATAAATTTATAACTATGCTAAGGACAAATAAATGTAGAATAT